>ML381502.1:16889-97056 GCA_005239525.1 Nicotiana knightiana
GAGGATCGTCAGGAGAAGCAGCTCACCGTGAAGTCAGGTCCAGACTATACTCAGAATCGAGCTCCGGTCTGATAACCAGATGCACCAGCCTCCGAACCTGTACAATCAAGTACAGAAGCGTAGCATGAGTACATAAACAAATATGTACCCAGTGAGTATCCCGCCTAACCTCGAAGAAGTAGTGACGAGAGGTCGACTTGATACTTACTAGGGTTAAAACAATACAATTTAAATACAAGATAAACAGAAATAGCAGTAATGAATAGTAATAATAAGGACAGCAGCAACAATTAGCATTATGTAATACTTTTACTTAAAACCTTTCCATAGCATAAAAGCTACTTAGTTCCCATCCTTTTCATAAAATCAACAGATAAATTACAGGGTTTCCCATCAATTATCAACACATAACAAGCGTGAACGAGCGGCCGATACGACGTGAAAAGTAAATGTGCACCGCCGAGGGTCGAACAGCCCGAACCATAGATGCATCTATCTGCCCTGCTCGCGAATCGAACATGCGACGCGGTTAATATAATACTGGGACTACCCCGCTCGCGAATCATTCATGCGACTCGGGTTAATATAATACTAGGACTACCCCGCTCGCGAATCATTCATGGGACTCGGGTTCCCGTATAAATACATAATTAACAGGAAATTCCGGATAGTTTAGCAGGGAACATACCAACATGATAAGAATTTAATAATGTCAACTTCAAATCATAACTTCTTAGGCCTTCACATGTGATATTCGAGGATATTAGACTACTTAGACCATATGCAAGATCACAGATATCACACATAAAGCATGCTTGTGAGTGCTAAACTACCCGACAAGGCATAATAGTAGCTACGCATGGGCTCTCGTCATTCCGTGCGTGCGTAGCCCCCACAAATAAGGACAAGCAACCATTTATAATCACATATGGGGACAATTTCCTCTTACAAGATTAGAAAGGAGACTCACCTCGCGTCGAACCTACTCCCCGGGTCAAGAATATGCCCGAAACTCCGAACTCGTCTCCCAAGGACTCGAAAATAATCAAATGTTATACAAATATATCAATTTATACTCAAAAGTATGGAATTCTCCCATTTACTTAGTTATTTCAACTTACTTTGAAAAATCCTAAAATACACCCCCGGACCCACATGCTCGGATCCCGAAAATGTTTGAAGGAATCAATTACCCATAACCTAAGGATCGTTAATATGCAATTTTTGTGTGATTTCATGGCTAATTAACGGGTAATTCTCTAAATTTTAATAAAGCCCTAGATTACTACCCAAATCCTTGATTTTCACTAATTAGGTAGTTAAGTTAACTAGGAATTCATGCATTAAACTAACATTAGGATGGAATTCACTTACCTTTCAGTAGCTAGGTCGTGGGGATCTTTTCCAAGCTCTCAAACTCGTCTAATGTGGAAAAAAATGGAGTGAAATGAATAAATCCCGTGTTTTAAAGAACTCACTGCCTACTGTGGTTTCGCACCTGCGGTTCAAGGACCGCACCTGCAATCTCGCACCTGCAAGTAAATGCTCACACCTGCGGAAATGGGACAAGGGGCCTGGGCTCGCACCTGCGGCTCCGCTCTTGCGGATATTATCCGCACCTACGAGAAATGGGCAGCCTCACCTAAAGCCGCACCTGCGAGGCAAGGACCGTAGGAGTGGTCTCGCACCTGCGACTGGGCAACTGCACCTGCGGTCACACCAGATCAGGTGCACCAGCAACTGCGTCAACTGGTTTTTGTCCTCGTTTGGTGCCCGAAAAGCACCTGGGCCCACCCGAACCCCCGCCCAGATATACCAACAAGTCCTAAATCATAATACAGACTCGCTCGAGCCTTCAGAACACCCAAAACAACACTAAATCTCAAAATCACACCTCAAAACCCCTAGAATAAAACTTAGGAACTTTAAGTTTTCTTGAGTTCGTTAACAATGCGCCGAACCGACCTATACTACTCGGGATGACCCCAAATTTTGCGAGCAAGTCATAAATGATAAAACAAAACTGTTCCCGGTCTTGGAATTCCATTTGGACCTCGATAACATAAAAACATGTCCCAAACCACAATATGAACTTAAGAAAACTCTTATTTCGATATTGGGCGCCGAAACGCTCCCGGGTCATCCAAAACCCATTCCGAACATAAGCCCAAGTCCGAAATCATCTTACGAAGCTACCGGAACCGTCGAAACTCGATTCCGAGGTCGTTTACTCAAAATGTTGACTGAAGTCAAACTTGGCCTTAAAGGCCAACCTTAAGGAACCAAGTGTTCCTATATCACTCTAAACACTTCCAAGTCCCGCACCACTCGTTCCCGCAAGTCATAAATCATAATAAGCCGCTACAGAAAGTCTCATTTAGGGGAACAGGGTCCCGATACACAAAATGACCGGTCGGGTCGTTATATCTTCTCCTCTTAAACAAATGTTTGTCCTTGAACGGGTCTAGAATCATACCTGAAGTGCTGAATAAATGTGGATATCTGCTCCGCATGTCCTCCTCGGACTCCCAGGTCGCCTCCTCGACTGGTTGGCCCCTCTACTGGACCTTTACGGCAGAAACTCTCTTGGACCTTAGCTGGCGATCCTGCCTGTCAATAATAGAAACTGGCTCCTCCTCGTAGCCCAACCCCTCATCCAACTGAATAGTGCTGAAATCAACCACGTGTGAGGAGTCGGCGTGGTACCTCCGGAGCATGGATACATGAAAGACCAGATGAAATCCTAACAAACTGGGAGGTAAAGCTAGCTCATAAGCAACCTCCCCAACTCGCCTCAACGCCTCGAAGGGACCTATAAACCTTGGGCTCAGCTTGCCCTTCTTCCCGAACCTCATAATACCCTTCATCGACGAGACTTTCAACAGGACCTTATCTCCCTCCATAAACGTTACATCACGCGCTTTCTGATCCGCGTAACTCTTATGTCTGGACTGTGCTGTGCGGAGCCTCTCCTGAATCAACTTCACTTTCTCCAAAGCATACTTTACCAGGTCGGTGCCATATAACTTAGCCTCGCCAGGCTCAAACCACCCGATAGGAGAACGACATCGTCGACCATACAAAGCCTCAAATGGTGCCATCTCAATGCTGGACTGATAACTATTATTGTAAGCAAACTCAGCTAAAGGCAAGAACTGGTCCCACTGGCCTCCTAAGTCAATCACTAATGCCCTGAGCATGTCCTCCAATATCTGAACTGTACACTCCGACTGACCATCAGTCTGAGGATGAAATGCTGTGCTTAGATCTATATGGGTACCAATCTCACTATGCAATGCTCTCCAGAAGTGCGAGGTGAACTGAGGACCTCGATTTGATATAATGGACACCGGCACACCGTGCAACTGGACTATCTCCCGAATGTAGACCTGTGCCAACCTCTCAGAAGTATATGTGGTAGCCACTGGAATGAAATGTGCCGATTTTGTCAATCTATCCACAATGAACCAAACCGCGTCAACTTTCCGCAAGGTCCGAGGCAACCCAACCACGAAGTCCATAGTGATGCGTTCCGACTTCCACTCAGGAATGGGCATCTACTGAAGTAGGCCTCCTGGCCTCTGGTGCTCATACTTAACCTGTTTGGAAATTAAGACATCTAGCTACGTACTCCACAATGTCCCTCTTCATCCGCCTCCACCAGTAATGCTGCTTCAAATCACGATACATCTTCGTACCACCAGGATGAACAGAATACTGAGAACTGTGTGCCTCCTCTAGAATCCTCCCTCTCAAGCCATTGACATTAGGAACACATAAATGGCCCTGAAGTCTCAGAACACCATCCTCGCCAATATTAACCTCCTTGGCACCACCCTGAACCACTATCTCCCGTAGCTCTACCAAGTACGGATCATCAAACTGTTGAGCCTTAATCCCTCATAATAATGAAGACTGAGCAACCACATGTGCTAAAAATAGGCGAGGCTCTGGAAGGTATAACCTCACCAGGCGATTAGCTAAGGAATGGATGTACAAGGCTAGAGGTCTCTCCTCTTATGCAATATAAGCCAAGCTACCCATACTCTCTGCCTTCCTGCTCAAGGTATCTGCTACCACATTTGCCTTGCCAGGATGATAAAGAATAGTGATATCATAATTCTTCAACAACTCAAGCCATCTGCACTGCCTCAAATTAAGGTCCCTCTGCTTAAACAAGTGTTGCAAGCTGCGGTGGTCTGTATAAACATCACATGACACCCCATACAAGTAGTGCCTCCAAATCTTAAGAGCATGAACAATCGCCGCCAACTCTAAATCGTGCACAGGGTAATTCTTCTCATGAACCTTCAGCTGGCACGAAGCATAAGAAATAACTCTCCCTTCCTGCATCAACACACATCCCAAACCAACACGTGGAACATCGCAATACACTGTATACATCCCCAAATTGGAAGGCAATACCAGAACTGGTGCTGAGGTCAATACTGTCTTGAGCTTCTGAAAGCTCACCTCACACTCATCAGACCATCGCAACGGGGAATTCTTCTGAGTCAATCTAGTAAATGGAGCTGTAATAGAAGATAACCTCTCCACAAATCGGCGATAATAGCCTGCTAGGCCCAAAAAGCTCCTGATCTCCGTAGCTAAAGTAGGATGCGGCCAACTCTGAACTGCCTCAATCTTCTAAGGATCAACCTTGATACCCTCTCCGGATACCACATTCCCCAAGAATGCCACGTAATCCAACCAGAACTCACACTTGGAGAACTTAGCATATAGCTTCTTTTCTCGCAAAGTCTGGAGCACAACTCTCAAATGTTGCTCGTGCTCCCCCAGGCTACGTGAGTAGATCAAAATGTCATCAATAAGGACAATGACAAAGGAATCAATATACGGCCTGAACACCCTGTTCATCAAGTCTATAAATGCCGCTGGGGCATTAGTCAAACCAAGGGACATCACCAGGAACTCATAATGGCCATACCTCGTACGAAAAGCAGTCTTCGGAACATCTGAGGCCCGAATCTTCAACTGATGATATTACGATCTCAAATCAATCTTAGAAAACACTCGTGCACCCTGCAAATGGTCAAAAAAATCATTGATGCGCGGCAAAGGATAATTGGTGACCTTGTTCAACTGGCGGTAATCAATACACATCCGCATGGACCCATCCTTCTTCTTCACGAATAGAAATGGAGCACCCCACGGCGATACATTCGGTCTGACGAACCCCTTAGCCAACAACTCCTCAAGCTGCTCCTTCAACTCCTTCAACTCTTTCAGAGCCATACGGTACGGAGGAATAGATATAGGCTAAGTACCTGGAGCCACATCAATACAGAAATCGATATCACGATCCAGAGGCATGCCCGGAAGGTCTGAAGGAAATACATTAGCAAACTCTCGAACAACTGGCACTGAATCAATCGTCGAAGACTCGGCGGTGGTGTCCCGCACATAAGCAAGATACGCCAGACAACCCTTCTCGACTATGTGTCAAGCTTCAGGAATGAAACAACCCGGCTGGATGCACTAACTGAGGAACCTCTCCACTCCAGCCTAGGCGACTCGGGCATGGCTAAAGTAACTGTCTTGGCATGGCAATCTAGCACGGCATGATAGGGAGATAGCCAATCCATGCCTAGAATAACCTCAAAATCAACCATGTCGAGCAATAGAAGTTCCGCTCATGTCTCTAACCCATAGAAGATGATCACACAAGACCGATAGACCCGGTCTACCACTACAAAATCGCCCATAGGAGTGGACACATCTATAGGAGAACCCAAGGACTCACGAGGAACATCTAGAAAATGAGCAAATAAGGCTGAAACATAGGAATACGTGGATCCTGGATCAAACAACATTGATGCCTCTCTACCACATACTGAAATAATATCTGTGATCACGGCGTCTGAGGACACTGCATCTGATCTGGCTGAAATAACATAGAATCTAGATGGAGCACCGGAAGACTGAGCTCCGCCAGAGTGAACAAGAGCTGGCTAACCTCCCCCTGATTGGCCTCCACCTCTAGGATGACCCCTGCCCACCTGTCCTCCACCCCTAGGTGGCCTGACTGCTGGTGCTGGATTCATAGGCTGATAACCCTACTGCACTGCCTTGCCCCGAAACCTGGGACAAGTCCTCCTGAAATGGACGGAATCCCTGCACTCATAACATCTCCCCGGAGGCATGGCCTGCTGCCCTGAAGAAGAACCCTGGACGACTGGGGGACGGTGAGAACCCTTTGGCATAGCACTGAAGTAAGGCCTTACTGGAGCACCACGAGGAGGTGGTGGTAGGGTGCTGAATATGGGGGCCTGCTGGGCTGACCCCCACCAAACTGACCTCTGCCCCTAGCTGGGGCACCTCTGAAATCCCTGGAATATCTTGCTCTCTTATCCTGCTGTGCCTGCTCCCTTATCCTTGACCGATAACCCTCAATCCTACGAGCAATCTCCACTACCAGCTGATAAGAAGTCCCCATCTCCACCTCTCGGGCCTTGTTGGCCCTAATTCCTAGATGCAACCTAGCTACAAATCTCCGCACTCTCTCAACATCGGTAGGTAGTATCATGAGTGCATGGCGAGACAACTCTGAAAATCTAGCCTCATAATCTGTCACTGACGTCTGTCCCTGCTCCAACTGCTCAAACTGATACCGCAGCTCTTCCCTCTTAGAGGGTGGGATATCTGTCTAGAAACATCTGAGTGAACTGCTCCCAAGTGACAGGAGGAGAATCTGCTGGCCTGCTGAGAATATAAGACTGCCACCATCTGCGAGCTCTGCCCTCCAACTGAAAGGTAGTGAAATCCACCCTATGGGACTCTAGTATCCTCAAGTTGTGCAGTTTGTCCTTGTACCTATCAACAAAATCCTGGGCATCCTCGCCTCGCTCACCCCCAAAGACTGGAGGGTGCAATCGAGTCCATCTATCCAATAACTTCTGCGGATCGTCGTCCGCAGCTGGTCTCGGCTCAGGTGCTGCTGCTACAGGCTGAACTCCACCCACGGGCAGTGTACCCGGGGTATGATGTAATGTTGCTGCCTGACCTGCAGCATGGGCGGTAGGAGTCTGGTTCTCCCTCCCACCTGAGATGTGGCAGGATCTGTTGGAAATAAACCAGCTTGGGACATAGTGTCCATAAATCGCATCATACGGCCCATGACCTCCTGGAAGCCTGGCGCCGTCATAAAGTCCACTGGAGCAGGATCTGCTAGGGGAACCTCACCATGCTCCTCAATAGTAGGATCCTCTAGTGGTGGTGCAACTAGGATAGCTCTGGGACGCCCTCGTCCCCTACCTCGGGCCAGTGCCCTCCCCCGACCTCTGCCACGGCCTCGGACAACGGGGGTAGCGGCCCCTCCTAGGTCTGGAACATCAGATGCACGCGTCCTCACCATCTGGGAGTGAATAGAAGAATGAGATTTAGTAGACCATCGACTGCACGATGGAAAAATAATAAAGAGAGGTTTCCTAACACCCTATAGCCTCCCGAAAATAAGTACAGATGTCTCCGTACCGATCCGCAAGACTCTACTAGGTTTGCCCGTGACTTGTGAGACCAACGTGAACCTAGAGCTTTGATACCATGTTGTCACGGCCCAAAATCCTAACTCAGGTCGTGATGGCGCCCAACACCGGGGTCAGGCAAGCCAACACTCAGATTACAAAGGATTTTTCCATACTTGATCAAAACAACCCAACACGTGCCAAGTTTTAAAGTTCAAAATATTAATTTAAAAAGATAATTAGCCAATATAACCAAAATAGTCATAAAGATACATGAGACAATATATATATATATATATATATATATATATATGCAGTCCCGCAAACCATAATATCTAACACGTGTGTGCCAGGAACTAGTGTCACAAGTCCTATGGGCATATTAACAGAATATACAAAAGATATAATATAAATGTCCCACTGTCTGGAAGAAATAGACGGGAATAACAAAAGAAACCCCATGGTGCTGCCGAGGATCGTCAGGAGAAGCAGCTCACCGTGAAGTCAGGTCCAGAATATACTCAGAATCAAGCTCCAGTCTGATAACCAGATGCACCAACCTCAGAACCTGTACAATCAAGTACAGAAGTGTAGCATGGGTACATAAACGAATATGTACCCAGTGAGTATCCTGCCTAACCTCGAAGAAGTAGTGATGAGAGGTCGACTTGATACTTACTAGGGTCAAAACAATACAATTTAAATATAGGATAAACATAAATAGCATTAATGAATAGTAGTAATAAGGACAGGAGCAACAATTAGCATTATGTAATACTTTTACTTAACACCATCATAGTATAAAAGCTACTTAGTTCCCATCCTTTTCATCAAATCAACAGATAAATTACAGGGTTTCCCATCAATTATCAACACATAACAAGCCGTGAACGAGCGGCCGGTATGACGTGAAAAGTAAATCTGCACTGCCGAGGGTCGAACGACCCGAACCATAGATGCATCTATCTGCCCCGCTCGCGAATCATTCATGCGACTCGGGTTCCCGTATAAATACATGATTAATAGGAAATTCCGGATAGTTTAGCAGGGAACATACCAACATGATAAGAATTTAATAATGTCAACTTCAAAGCATAACTTCTTAGGCCTCCACATGTGAGATTCGAGGATATTAGACTACTTAGACTATATGCAAGATCACAGATATCACACATAAAGCATGTTTGTGAGTCCTAAACTACCCGACAAGGCATAATAGTAGCTACGCACGGGCTCTCGTCACTTTGTGCGTGCATAACCCCCGCAAATAAGGAAAAACAACCATTTATAATCACTTATGGGGACAATTCCCTCTTACAAGGTTAGAAAGGAGACTCACCTCGCGTCGAACCTACTCCACAGGTCAAGAATGCGCCCGAAACTCCGAACTCGTCTCCCAAGGACTCGAAACTAATCAAATGTTATACAAATATATCAATTTATACTCAAAAGTATGGAATTCTCCCATTTACTTAGTTATATCACCTTAATTTGAAAAATCCTAAAATACACCCCCGGACCCACATGCTGGGATTCCAAAAATTTTCGAAGGAATCAATTACCCATAACCTAAGGAATGTTAATATGTGATTTTTGTGTGATTTCATGGCTAATTAACGGGTAATTCCCTAAATTTTCATAAAGCCCTAGGTTACTACCCAAATCCTTGATTTTCACTAATTAGGTATTTAAGTTAACTAGGAATTCATGCATTAAACTAACATTAGGGTAGAATTCACTTACCTTTCAGTAGCTAGGTCGTGGGGCTTTTTTCCAAGCTCTCAAAGTTGTATACGGTGGAAGAAAATGGAGTGAAATGAACAGATCCCGTGTTTTAAAGAACTCACTGCCTACTTTGGTTTCGCACTTGCGGCTCAAGGACCGCACCTGCGAGTAAATGCTCGCACCTGCGGAAATGGGACAAGGGGCCTGGGCTCGCACCTGCGAAGAGGATCTCCACCTGCGGCTCCGCTCCTGCGGATATTATCCGCACCTACAAGAAATGGGAAGCCTCAACTGAAGCCGCACCTGCAAGGCAAGGATCACAGGAGCGGTCTCGCACCTGCGACTGGGCAACCGCACCTGCGGTCACACCAGATCAGGTGCACCAGCAACTGCTTTAGCTGGTTTTTGGCCTCGTTTGGTGCCTGAGAAGCACCTGGGCCCACCCGAGCCCCCTCCCAAATATACCAACAAGTCCCAAATCATAATAAAGACTCGCTCGACCCTTCGGAACACCCAAAACAATGGTAAAACTCAAAATCACACCTCAAAACCCCTAGAATCAAACTTAGGAACTTTAAGTTTTCTTGAATTCGTTAACAATGCGCCGAACCGACCTATACTACTCGGAATGACCCCAAATTTTGCGAGAAAGTCATAAATGACATAACAGAAGTGTTCCTGGTCTCGGAATTTCGTTTGGACCTCGATAACACAAAAACACGTCCCAAACCACAATATGAACTTAAGGAAACTCTTATTTCGATATTGGGCATCGAAACGCTCCCGGGTCATCCAAAACCCATTCCGAACATACGCCCAAGTCCGTAATCATCTTACGAAGCTAACAGAACCGTCAAAACTCTATTCCGAGGTCGTTTACTCAAAATGTTGACCGAAGTCAAACTTGACCTTAAAGGCCAACCTTAAGGAACCAAGTGTTCCTATATCACTCTAAACACTTCTGAATACCGTACCACCTGTCCCCACAAGTCATAAATCATAATAAGCCACTACATAAAGTCTCATTTAGGGGAACGAGGTCCTGATACACCAAAATGACCGGTCGGGTCGTTACACCCCGTCAATGTAGGCTCACGCAATGCTTTGCATATCGATGTGGACACTGATACTGACAGAAGCGTGCGCGGAGGTGACCAACATGACACGCAGAAAACAAAAGCTTGAGAGGAAAGAAAAGTTAGTTTGCAAGTTATTTTTGAAATGTTACAAGCACAGAAAATGGCTATCGCTCAGCTACAAAGTCAACAAAAGTCCTCGAGTATAGCAAAGCTGGAAACAGCTCCTCAGGTTGAACAAGCACCAGAAAGATCGAGCAATAATGGGTCAGGAACAGACCCCACTATTATGATAATGCTCGAGAACCTCACCAAAAGGATCGAGTCAGGAGAAAAGAAGATAGAGGCCAAGGAGAAAAAAATGGAAACTTATAATTCGAGGGTCGACCAGATCCCGGACGCACCTCCGATTTTGAAGGGAGTAGATTCGAAGAAGTTTGTTCAGAAACCATTTCCATCAAGTGTGGCTCCGAAGCCCATCCTAAAGAAGTTCAGAATGCCCGATATCCCAAAGTACAACGGGACAACAGATCCCAATGAGCATATTACCACCTATACTTGTGGTATAAAAGGAAATGACTTAAAAGACAACGAGATCGAGTCCGTTTTGTTGAAGAAGTTTGGAGAAACACTGTCCAAGGGGTTCATGATGTGGTATCATAACCTCCCCCAAACTCAATGGACTCATTTGCCATGTTGGCAGACTCTTTTGTGAAGGCACATGCTGGTGACATTAAGGTCGCTACAAGGAAGTCCGATATCTTTAAAATTAAGCAAAGAGATAATGAAATGCTAAGGGAGTTCGTATCCCACTTTCAGATGGAACGAATGGAATCACCACCGATCTCCGATGACTGTACAGTACAAGCCTTCACTCAGGGCTTGAATGAACGGATCTTGATAGCTTCGAAGAAGCTAAAGAAAAATTTGATCGAGTATCCCGTCGTAACTTGGTGGATGTGCACAACATGTATCAATCAAAAATCAGGGTCGACGACGACCAATTGGGAGCCCCCTCGGGCTCAGTATACCCAAGCAGGATCTTAGCAAAAGAATCAAGGAATTCAGAAAGGGAGCCGAGACCGAACAAGGAGAGACACCAACCTTATGTGGAAGACCGAAGAAATGCTTCAAGGCGTAATATACCTCGAAATGATCAAAGGGCGGATCGAGGCCAAAGTTCCCGGGGACACATGAGAAAAACTGGGTTCGATAGGCATGCGGGGCCATTGGAGGTACCTTGATTGTCAGAGTACAACTTCAACATCGATGCCTCAGACATCGTATCAGCCATAGGCAAAATTAAAGTTACCAGGTGGCCAAAGCCCATGCAATCAGATCCTTCCCAAAGGAACCATAATTTGATATGCAAATACCATGTCACTCACGGTCATAGGACCAAGGATTGTAGACAACTTCGAGAGAAAGTAGCCCGACTGATCAACGAAGGGAACCTTCGAGAGTTCCTCAGTGATCGAGCCAAGAATCACCTTCAAGAAAGAGAGAGATCAGGAAGAACGAACCAGAGGAGCCCCAACACATCATCCACATGATCATTTGGAGGAGTCGACGTCCTACAGGGACCTATTTTCAAACGAACAAAAGTATCCATCACAAAGGAAAAGCGGACTGGGAGCTATCTCCCCGAGGATGCTCTTACATTCTGTGAAGAAGACATCGAGGCCTTATCTCAACCTCATAACGATGCACTGGTAATTTCTTTCCTTTTAAATAAAGTTCAAATTTAACGTGTGCTCGTGGATCCCGGTAGCTCAGCCAGCATAATCAGGTCGAGAGTTGTGGAACAGCTCGGACTGCTCGATCAGATCATACCCGCCTTTCGAGTCTTGAACGAATTCAACATGGCAAGTGAAACAACGAAGGGGAAATCATCCTCCCAGTCAACGTGGTTGGTGCAATTCAAGATACCAAATTCTATGTCATCGAAGGTGACATGATGTACAATGCCCTACTTGGAAGGCCATGGATTCATAGTATGCGGGCGGTGCCATCAACTTTGCATCAAATGATGAAGTTCCCAACAAAGGATGGTGTAACAACATTGTATGGAGAGCAGCATGCAACAAAGGAGATGTTCGTGGTGCACGACATGGCACCAGCATCGATGACTTCCACCCTAAAGAAGTCAAAAGATAAGGAAATAGCCAAACAACCACAGTCTATACCCTCGGACAAATTCGAGGGGCAGGTAACCGATGAACAGATGGTCAAGGATGATGAAGAGTACATCCTACCCCTCGAGCCTTCATTGCCCCCGAGGAGTCAGATGCAATAAAGTCAACAGTCGAAGAGCTCAAACATGCCGTAATGGTCGAACATCTCCCAGATCGAAAGGTATACCTGGGAACGGGATTAACCCCCGAACTCAGGAAAAAACTCATTCAATTTCTTATTGATAACATTGATTGCTTTGCTTGGTCCCATTTAGATATGACAGGGATCCCGCCGGAGATAACCACCCATCGACTAAGTGTCAACCCTAGGTTCAAACAAGTGAAACAAAAAGGAGAACTCAATCTGAGGTAAAGCATGCGTTCATCCACGACGAGGTAACAAAACTTCTCAAAATAGGATCCATTAGGGAGGTGAAATACCCCAAATAGCTAGCTAATGTAGTAGTCCTCCCTAAAAATGGAAATAAATCGAGAATGTGCGCAAGTTATAAAGATTTGAATAAAGCATGCCCTAAAGATTCATTCCCGTTGCCCAACATCAATCGTTTGATCGACGCTACAGCCGGCCACGAGATCCTTACCTTTCTCGACGCCTACTCCCGGTACAACCAAATTCAAATGAACCCAAAGGACCGGGAAAAGACTTTGTTCATCACGAAGTGTGGCACATATTGTTATAATGTAATTCCCTTCGGGCTAAAAAAATGCGGGGGCTACATATCAATGTCTAGTTAATAAGATGTTCGAACATCAAATAGGCAAGTCCATGGAAGTTTACATTGATGACATGCTAGTTAAGTCCCTGCGCGTAGAGGACCATTTGACTCATTTGCAGGAAACATTCGACATCCTAAGAAGGTACAACATGAAGCTTAACCCCGAGAAATGCGCTTTCGGAGTCGTATCGGGCAAATTTTTGGGCTTCATGGTGTCGAATAGAGGGATCGAGATCAACCCCGACAAATCAAAGCCATCGAGGAGATAACCGTGGTAAAGAATATGAAAGCAATATAGCCGCTAACCGGGCGGATAGCAGCCTTAGGACGATTCATCTCGAGGTCATCAGATTGGGTCATCACTTTTTCTCCCTACTCAATAAGCAAAAACAATTTCGAGTGGACTCCGGAATGCCAACATGCCTTGTAAGAATTAAAGCGGTATCTCTCGAGCCCACATTTACTCCACACCCCGAAGGAGGATGAAACACTATACTTATACTTGGTCGTTTCCGAAGTAGTGGTAAGTGGTGTGGTGGTTCGAGAAGAACAAGGTATGAAATTCCTTGTCTATTACGTAAGTCAGACCCTAGGAGATGCTGAAACTAGGTATCCGCACTTAGAAAAACTAGCCCTTGCATTAATAAGTGCATCTAGGAAATTGAAACCTTATTTTCAATGCCATCATACATGTGTTTTAACAACATAAGCCTGAATTATCGGGCTGATTGGCCAAATGGGTCGTCGAACTCGGGGGGTATAACATTGAGTACCAACCCCGAACGGCTATCAAGTCCCAAATTTTGGCGGACTTCGTGGCGGATTTTACACCTGCCCTCGTGACCGAAGTACAGAAAGAACTCTTGTTAAAAATAGGCACAACATCAGGGGTATGGACCCTTTTCACTGATGGAGCCTCGAACGTGAAAGGGTCCGGACTCGGCATAGTTCTAAAGCCGCCTACGGGTGGCATAATTAGACAATCTATACAAACTTCAAAGTTGAATAACAATGAGGCCGAGTATGAGGCCATGATTGCAGGTCTCGAATTGGACAAAGGCCTAGGAGCAGAGGTCATCGAAGAAAAATGTGACTCTCTTTTGGTCGTAAATCAAGTAAATGGGAGCTTCAAAGTCCGAGAAGATAGGATGCAAAGATACTTAGACAATCTTGAAGTTACATTGAATCGCTTCGAAGAGTGGATCCTGGTTCACATACCTCGAGAGAAAAATAGCGAGGCCGATGCATTCACAAATCTGGGTTCATCTATCGAAGAAGATGACATACTACCGGGGACTGTCATACAACTATCCAAATCGGTAATCGAAGAAGGCCATGCCGAAATCAAATCAACGAGTTTAACATGCGATTGGAGGAACAAGTACATTGACTACTTGAAACATGGGAAGCTCCCCACGGACCCAAAGGAATCGAGGGCCCTTCGAGCCAAAGTAGCCCGATTTTCACTCGATGAGAATGGAACACTGTACAGAAGGACCTTCGACGGATCACTAGCAGTATGCTAGGGACCGAGGGACACCGACTATGTGCCAAGGGAAATCCATGAAGGCACTTGTGGAAACCACTCCTGTGCCGATTATCTAATTTGAAAAGTGATCAGAACAGATTACTATTGGGATAGCATGGAAAAGGACACCAAGGAATTCATTCGAAGATGTGACAAATGCCAGATATTTGCACCAATGATTTACCAACCCGGTGAACAACTGCACTCGGTCCTATCCCCGTGGCCATTCATGAAATGGATGATGGACATCGTCGGCCCCCTACCAACGGCTCCAGGTAAAGCTAGATTTATTTTATTTATGACTGACTACTTCTCGAAATGGGTAGAAGCACAGGCCTTCGAGAAGATAATAAAAAAAGAAGTTATCAACTTCATATGGGACCACATCATATGTCAATTCAGGATCCCCTCCGAGATTACATGTGATAATAGGAAGCAATTCATCGGCACCAAGGTTACACAATTCCTAGAGGATCATAAAATCAAAATGATCCTATCGGCGCCCTACCACCCAAGTGCGGATGGTCAGGCCGAGTCCACGAAAAAAACTATCATTCAAAACCTAAATAAAAGGTTAGATAATGCAAAGGGAAAGTGGAGAGAAGTGCTTGCTAAAGTACTGTGGGCATATCGAACAACCTCGAAGTCAAGCACAGGGGAGACCCCGTTCTCGTTGGTATATGGGTCCGAGGTTTTGGTACCGGTCGAGGTTGGAGAATCAAGTTCCATATTTCAACATGCCACCGAGGAATCAAACAACGGGGCCATGAACACTGCCCTTGAGTTACTAGATAGAAAGCGTGAGGCCGCATTAGTTTGAATGGCCGCTCAAAAGCAAAGAATCGAAAGGTACTACAACAGAAGAACAAACCTCCGATATTTTGGAGTCGGGGACTTAGTTCTAAGGAAAGTCACCCTCAACACTCGAAACCCAAACGAAGGGAAACTAGGCCCTAGTTGGAAAGGACCGTATCGCGTCCTCGAAGTAGTAGGCAAAGGATCCTACAAACTTAGCACCATGGAAGGCGAACAACTACCAAGCAATTGGAACATATCGATGCTAAAACGCTATTATTGCTAAGGTATAACCTTCTCCCTTTTCATTTATGTTTCATGCTAACTTTATGTAGGTGTTTGATTGGGAGAAATCGAGGCACCCTTCAACTCGAAGACCTTGGGTTTCAAAGCATGTGTTGCGCTCTTTTTCCCTTAGATTGGGTTTTACCGACAAGGTTTTTAACGAGGCAACACCTATATGCTACCAAAGGAAAACTCAACAAGTATTCAAGGCTTCTTTCAATCAACCTTGAATACTGGGGGGCATCACCCTCGGAGGTTAATTTTTCAAAGAAATCAAGTTATGCCGAAGAGGGCCTCAATAGGAGAATGTTGTATCGGGCCAAACGGTCAAATGAACCGTGTCCGTGTAGAATACATCGAGCCCCCGATGGCAAAAGGATGTACGCATGTATCAAGTAATCAAAGAAGCATCTTTACTTATAAAAACACTTTATGCCTCAAAGAAGTCTACTATCTTCACATGAAACGGCTCAAGGGCCAAATACTCTCGAATACTCGGGGACTATCGTCGACAGTCAACTTACCGAGTCATCGAAGACTCTAACTCGTAAGACCTCAATAAGGCAACATCGAGCTATTAAGACCTCAATGGGGCAACATCGAATTTGTAAGACGTCGATGAGCCGACATCGAATCTGTAAGACCTCAATGAGGAAAAATAAAACTTATAAGACCTCAACAAGGCATACTCAAACCTATAAGACCTTAAAAAGTAATAAACCTGATACTAATGCCAAGGCTATATATTCGAACTTGTAAGACCCCTAAAAAGTATACCTTTGATATAGAAGTCGAGGTCATCTCACTCGGGGACTAAAGGCTACGGCCAAAAATAAGACTACGGTCATATGAAAAGGCTGCGGCCGAAATAATGCGGCTCGAAGAGGTCCGACTTTTGCCATAAAACTAAAGGCCTTCAAATACTTCGATATACTTCGAAAAAAATGGTTAAATCAAGCTACCCTCGGCGTAAGCAAATGAGATTCAATAGTATCAACTCCGAACAATATAAAGGCTTCAAAAAAATCATCCTTCTAGAGAACCTCACAAGGTCCTCAACTATCGTCGCATATCGACTTATAATCGAGGTTCCTATTTGAACCGTCGAAAAGTCAGACGAATAAAAAAACATGCCAGGGAATAATGAAATTTTTAAAAGTCTTTAGCCAGAATGGGGGAAAAATTATAGCCATATTAGAGGTCGAATCGACCCAATCTAAAGAGCTTAAGGGCCGATATGTAAGAGCCTAAGGTCCAACCTAAAGAGCCTAAGGGCCAATATAAAGAGCCTAAGGGCCAACCTAAAGAGCCTAAGGGCCAACATAAAAAGCCTAAGGGCCGATCTAAAGAAGCCTAAGGACCAAAATGAAAATAGCCTAAAGGCCAATGTTTTAAAACCTAAGGGTCAATACCTTAGCAACTTAAAGGCCGAAGCACACTGTGCTTGAGACCTGAAGGCCGAGGCACACTGTGCTCGAGACCTCACCTAAGTTGGGACTCAAAAGTCCCGAGCTAAAGCTTAACTCGAAGAATCGGACCCTAAATGGTCAACTATTATTGATTGTTTATCAAGCACAAAAACCTAAGGGTTTTACCCTCTAAGTCCGAAACATCGGACTGATTATCGACAAATATCAAATTTCATTTCAAAATCAAAGGCAAGACAGGAATTGGCAAGAATGAAGATAAAGAAAAAGATCCTTTCATATAAAGAGTTCACTAAACATATTTACAAAGCTCATGCTTGGAGCCCTTACACAAAAAAGGAAAGGAAAAATAAAGCCTAATCTACCGATGGGGTCACTTGATCAGATGAAGTTTCCCCAGGAGTTGTGTCCTGGACGGCTTGTCCCTCGGCCACCTGGTCATCGACGGCCTTTTCCCCCTTGGGGACTTCTTCTTCACCGCTCTCCGAGCCACCAGCTGAGTCATCATCAGAAATAAGCAGAGCCGAAAACTCTTCTTCTAGGGCCTTCACTCTCTCGATCTAAGCAGAAAAATCGAAGCCCTCTACATGTGCTTCCTCGAGAGCCCGCCTCCGGGATTCCAATCGACTATGATCAAGGGATCGAGTTAGCTTAATCCCGGCCTCAACAGACACCTTCCTAGACCGAGCATTGGCATCAGCAGCATCATTCTGGTACGAAAGATATGAGCTCATTAATCTCAGACTTAAACTTGGATAACTCAACAAAAAATTCCGCATGGAGCTCCTTATATCTACGACCTTCTTCCTTTGCACCTTGGAGCTGATGCTCAGCCGAGGTTAGCCTCTCTCAGAGAGTATCTTTCTCAGAGGCTACCTCATTCATGCGCTGCTTGAGCCCGAGAATCTCAGTATCTTTGACCATGAGCTCCTCTCGAAGCTGTCCCACTAGGTCATCCTTCTGCTTGAGCTCCAAGAATCAAGTTAAGACATTAAATGCTAAAGCTTAATAAACATAAAAGTAAGCCCACAAAGGTTTTGTTACCTTCTCTTCGAGATCAACCCGTTCTCGAGACATCTTCTCCAAACATGCTCGAAGGTCATGCAGTTCCCACTCCTTCTTGGGCTTCCTATACTCTTCTCCTTAGTGGGCTAGCGCGGCTTGTGACTTGGAAAAGCCTGGTTGTAGAGCATTAAGGCCTAAATACACAAAGGTAGAAAGTCAGAAAAGCAGGAATCAAGGTTAAAAATAAAGTTGTTAAGTCAAGAGATTACCTGTTTTCGAAGCTTCTCGGCTTCTTCGAAAATAAACGAGGTGTTAAGGTCGAGGATTCTTCGACCCCGACAAAATATCCCTCGAACACATCATTCTCTTCGTGGGATGCCCCCACGTAGGGATTCTCTGTATTTTGGGAATCCTGTATTTGCCTCGGGGAGAATGTCGGGCCCGACAGAGAATCATCTACATCAATGACCGCTAGTGGATCAATCGGGGCCTTCTCTCGTCTTCGAGGAGCGTCAAAGTTGGGCTCCTCGAGTTTATCTACCGAATTCCCTTCGGCTCGGGACATATTTTGGCCGGTGATCGGCTCGGGGACTTTGTTTCACCCACCCTCGAGAATCTCTTCAGCTCGAGGTGGGGTCACATCGGCAACTTTCTGGTTCGCACCCTTCATCTCAACAGCCACCGACTCAGCAGGCTTTAAAGCAACTGTGCCCCTCTTCACCGAAGTACCAGCGGGCAGTCATCATTATCTTCGTCCTCAACACGAACAATATCAATCGCTTCTGGAGTTAAGGCCGTTGAATCGGCCTTAGGCTTTTTAACTTTAGCCTTTTTTGACTTCGGGGACTCAGTCGGTGATTTCTTCTTTCTCTTTTTCTCCTTGGTAGGCTTCAGGGTAATTTCCTCCCCAGGCGGGGGTTCCCTCATCAAAACGGACTCTCCGAGACGTGCATAAGCACGAAGGGTGAGAGTACTATCAAGAGATATTTTCTCTAAGGAGTTCAAGAATGACAGGAAATAAAAACTCACCATGGTTTTTGGCCTCCCATCGGGTCTTGGTCAAATCGTGCCACACGCTCTTAACATATGGGCAGGTCAAATCAAGTTGTCGGACCCATCCCGGGAGATCCTTGATCACACCGGGGTACAACTCGACAACATCATCATCAAAGGGAGATTAGTACAAAGTGAAGAAAAAATATCTGATTAACGAGTCATGCTCGCTCACGATTCATATTTTATTCCTTGGGGAATGGCATTTTCTCAGCAGGGATCAAGTCCGAGGTCCTGACTCGGACAAAGGCTCATACACCCTCTGTTCTTGTCCTCATCGATGCTGGCGAAGAAGACCTTCAAAGTCTGATCAGATGATCGAGGGTAAAAGGAATCCCCTCGATCATGTTTGAAAAGTACCTAATCAGGTAAACGATGCGCTAGAATGATGGATAGATTTGGCCAAGTGTCACCCGATATTGTCTGCAGAAATTGACGATCACTGGGTCTATCGATGGAGAATATGGTTCTACCGGACCTAGGGTGAAAGGATACGTGTACACACTGAGGAAACCGACTTTATATGTGGTTAAGTCTTCCTCACGAGAAGGAATCTTTACTTTCACCGCCTCCCCCCAACGGCAGTCAACCTTCACTTTCTCAGTTTCAGTTATCAAGATGATGTATCGAGACATGGGTTCACATCGTCCCTGTACCGAAGAAGGTTTGTCTATTTTGAAGTCAGAGAATGTATCACAAGGTCCGGGGATACACTCCTCAACTCGAGGAGGTACTACTGCTTTGCTCTTAGACGAGCGTGATGATGAAAGAGCTTTCTCCTTTTGGGGAACAGTCTTAGAAGTCTTTGCCTGCCATTTTTTGCTATAAAATCTCAGAAGAAAGAGAAGAATTTGTTTGAGAGATAAATACAGAGGAGAAGCAAGCGTATAAAAAGGTTGATCAAGGTCTGAAGATGTTGTGAAAAGTAAAAGTTTAAGGGGTAAAGGATTGGGGCATTTAAAGGGGTCAGTATGCGTGTTGGAGAAAACAAAAGGACGGCCAACCGTCGTTATCAATTTATGGCTTCTCAACAGCCGTGCAAGCGTGGCCTTTGCACGTCCTTTATGTCATATCAATCACTGGCCTCACGTGACTGACGTCATAATGGGGACATCAAAGAGTCAAAGAATTCAAATAGTTTCTTATCATTTCATACTAAGAAACGCGGGGAATATCTGTATACGGTCGATATCGAGACCTCTCTGGCATTCCAAGACTGACCTCGAGAGGCTCGAAGTAAAGTTTGAAGTTCGACCCCGAAGTGCATACCTCGAGAGAGTACATCGAAGACCCATCATGGCCTATCTCGAAGTAGTGTAAAATTTATGACCGTCATGGAAAGGCGGGAAACTCCTAAGAACACGTGGTTAGAGCTGATAAGGTCTACAAAGTTAGTACAAGTCCGTACAAGGCCGTTACACAGCTGTACCAATAGCATTCCTCTGTTATAATTAGACATGTACTATGTTGGGATTCACCCCTCCTATATAAATGGGACCCCAATCTTTCTTGTAATACACAATATTCACTAATATAGAACGTTCTCCGCCTTTTTCGTGTTCAACACCATCTCCCAGCTTTATTGCCCTTTATTTTAGTGTTCTTCATTTATTGCTATTGCTCGACCCCGAGGCCCCCGATTCCAGCAAGCTCGAGGCCCCTATTCTCTAACAAGAGTGGTTTGGCTATCACTTTTTCTTTGCTTATACTTATCATTTCTTGCTTATCAACTAATATTGGAATAAATCACATATTGTATGAACCACAAATCAAATATAATTGTCAAAATCATTTTCAAGGTAAACAAATATTCTTCCTTTATGACTCTTTGTTTATTATAAGTTCAAATATGAGTACATGTACGAATTTTCTAATCATAATTCTACTTATAAGTCTTATATTTCTATATTTTTTCTAAAATTTATATTTTTTTCTTTGTTGCTTATTCTAATTGTATTATCCGTTACTTAATGTTATCAAATTATAACATAAAATTTTTAGTAACTTACCACATTTTGTAATAAAATGGATATAGTTTTGTATTACTCATAAAATTTAACTTGACTGTATCTTGTATGACTATTTGTCATAATTCTCTCATTGTTCAAATTTATCAATAATATTTTTGAGTATTATTTATTTACTTATTTTTGTAAAATAAATTAAAGTATAGATAAAATCATATTATCTTTATCTTTCTCTTTATACATTAGTTTTTGTTCTATAAATTTTAAATTTTTTATTTAGAATTTATGTACAATATGAATAGTGTTATATTATTTTTCTAAATGTGTGGTGTTGAATTATTTCAAAGTTTAAATAGAGAAGTCCGATTGTTATATGTCATAAATCTACTAATAACTATAATAATTATTATTTTAGTATCACTTTCAATAAGCAATTTTAATTAAATTCTCCTTCCTTTTTGTATTTAGTATGTGTAGGCATGTAAAATTTATTGAATTTAAATTCAATAAATAATTTGGACTATATTTTAAATATACTAGTCCAAATAAATATTATGGGCTAATATAATTGAATTAATTATATAAGTCCAATATATATGGATTAAATAAATAAGTTTTAATCCATTGCGCTAGTCCAATTAATTGGGCTAAAGTGATGAGCCCACTTTATTAGGCCCAAATGTCATCTTCCTGGAGGCCCAGTTTGGTGCCACATGTCAAATGACGTGGCGCGCCAAATCAAACGGAAGAGCCAATATGATTATGACACGTGTTAAAATGACAAGACATGTCAAATCACATTAAAAGGCCAATGAAATCGTGCCACATGTGCAAGTGACATGTTCTGGCCAATCAAACGCGACCTTGTCACACTTCAATTTGATTGGTCAGAAAGAGTTTGTTCTTATCATAACTCTTCCCTCCCATAACTATAAATAAGGGTCTTCATAACTCAGAAAAGACACCAGAAGTTATAACAAGAAGCAAAGAGGGAACTCGTGGATCAAATGCTGCGGATTTCTCTAAAAGCTACAAGCATTCAGGTGTACTAAGGATTACAAATTCAAGACGAAGATTCAAGAAAGCCCTTGGATTAAAAGTACGTCGAGATCAAGATAGAGCTTCAAGCACTTAGATTAAAATAAAATAAAATTCAAGATTAAGCTCGAAGGCTCTTTTATTTACTGTTGAAAAGAAGAATCAGATGATTCATAGATATTATACACTCGTATTATTTGAAATAAAATACTATGATTGTTGCAATATTTTTCGGCTTTGATATTTTTTTCTCGACGCAATTTAATGTCTACAAATTCTGGCACGCTCAGTGGGACAATCTCTACCTCTCATCTCAACTTTTCAATCACCAAAGTTCAAGAACAACGAAATGGCTTCCAAGAAAATCAAATCCGATTCAACTTCCGCCAAGGCTGCTAATTCCAAGTTCTATGCTGATGTGGAAAACATCCTCGGTGTTACCTTTGGAAGATTTGGACCAGTTACGAGGAGCAAAGCAAACTCTTTAGGGCAACAAGCACCCCAAGTGCCGTCCGCATCAACCCCTGCGTTCAGATCTTCATCCTCAGAAGGAGAAAGATCTTCCACAAACGTACCCGAAGAAGGAAGCGATGTTTCTGAAAAGATCAAGAAAACTCTTTCTCTACTTGACCTCTCTGGATCCAAGCACTCTGCTGTGAAGGAAAGTGATGATGCTTCGAGTAATGGATCCTCCCCACTTACACCACGTAGCGTGAGTCAATCGAGGATCAATCTTTGTGACAATCCATGCTACTCTCCATCATCCACGACAATCATGCAAGCCATGGTGACAAACACTTCATCTGCGGAGGAGCAGTTGGAAAACTTGACGAAAGCAATTGCTAGCTTGACTAAGTGCATGCAAAATCAAGATGCTAGAATTGACAAGCTAACATATAAGGTGGGAATCTTGATGGAATAAGAATCCACCCATGCACATGGCAAGCTCCCAAAGGTTCCATAGAGTAATTCTCCCCCAAGACAAATTGCATCCGATAAGGCTATCCATGTCTCATCTAAAGGGATGATTCCAATCAATCAACTGAAGGAGTTCATCGAAAGAACTATTAAAAGCAAGTACGAAGTTGCTACCAAGTCTTTCCTTACATACGCAACATCGTACACTGCAAGGATGGATATGTTAAAGATGCTCGTTGGCTATCAATCTCCAAAGTTTTAACATTTTGATGGTAAAGGCAATCCAAAACAACATGTGGTGCACTTTGTTGAGACATGAAACAACGCTAGGACTTATGGAGATTACCTCATCAAACAGTTTATCCGCTCGCTAAAAGGAAATGCTTTTGATTAGTATGCAGACCTCGAGGCGGGATCTCTTGATAGTTGGGATCAACTAGAGCAAGAGTTCTCAATCGCTTTTATAGCATAAGGCGCACTGTGAGCATGGTGGAACTCACAAATACTCACTAATGGAAGGGTGAACCAGTTATCGTCTTTATCAATCATTGGAGGAATGCAAGCCTCAAGTGTAAAGACAGGCTTAGTGAAGCTTCTGGCATAGAGATGTGCATTCAAGGTATGCATTGGGTATTGCACTACATCTTGCAAGGTATCAAGCCTAGTACATTTGAAGAACTTGCAACTCGCCCATTACATGGAATTGAGCATGGCCAACGCTGGAAATGAAAGGCTGCCCATCTATGACCTAGCAAAGGGAATGACAAGAAAGAAGTCAAAAACTAGACTAAGTTTGTACCAAGACCTGTGAAGTTCACGACGAAGGTGAGCAAAAAGTAGAGTATGAAATCCACTTCTTTTCAAGATAAGCCAAGTGGAAAGTTGACTCTAAAAGAAATGCAAGAGAAAGAGTATCCACATCTGGATTCTGATGTGCCATCTATTTTTTAAGAACTCCTCGAGTTAAATCTCATTGAGCTTCCGGAGATGAAGCGACCAAATGAAGATGGGAATACCATCGACTTCTGAGCCACCCTCTGGAGAAGTGTTTTGTCTTCAAGGACAAGTTATGGACTTGGCTCGCGAAAACAAGATCGTGTTTGAATATGAGAAAGCAAGCTCAAACCAAGTCTCTATCACCTTTGGCTCATTCAGTCCGGATGAATTATGTGGTTTTAAGAAAGTCAAGATGAAGAATTACTAGAGAACGACAAATTTGAAGTCAATCAACTTGATGATGATGAAGGTTGGACATTGGTGACTCGTCATAGGCACCACAGAAGGAACCCACAAAAATAATCAGTAGAACAACCAACAAGAAAAATGGTGGTAAAAAGAGCAAGAAGTTGGAATCTAGTAAAGCACTTAAATAAAGCAAAAGTGGAGGTGCACCACCCTTAAAAGCCACGACATCCAGTGACCTTGGAGGCATTTTTACCAAGTTGGTACCTCACGAAGATTTCCCATGGGGTATTGATGCCTCTTGTTTCCATACTGACGAAGGGAAATAAAAGAGTGATGAACTACCGTTGGCACCATTTTTGGAAAATCTTATCGAGTCCACTCCTCAAGAAGTTAATTCTTGTGAGCAAAAAGTCACGTTCACAAATGATGATCTTTTTCTAGGTGATACTCCTCATAACCGCCCATTGTACCTGGTTGGCTATATGCGTGATGAAAGGGTAAATCAAATTTTGGTTGATGGAGGATCTTGAGTGAACATTTTGCCAATTCGCACTGTGAAAGAACTTGGTATTCCCATGAATGAACTCTTAGAAAGTTGTGTGATGATCCAAGGATTCAACCAAGGAGGGAAAAGAGCCATAGACGCGATCAGGCTGGGAATCACCATTGAAGATATGCAATCAAGTGCATGGTTGCATGTGATCGATGCGAAGAGTTCATACAATGTCTTGTTTGGAAGGCCTTGGATACATGATAATAAAGTATTTCCATCTACCTACTATCAATGTTTAAAATACTATGAGGGCGAAGTCGAGAAGAAGATAGTTGTTGATGATGAGCCATTCACCGAGGCAGAGTCACATTTCGCTGATGCAAAGTTCTACTTGAAGAAATGCATGGTGAAGGAGCTAAAAGTTGATGATGGCATGAAAAGCAAGAATGACGAGCCCATAACTAAAAGAGCTGAGATGACTATTGGTAAAGCCAAAGTTGTTACTGAGGAGGTACAACCCAACGCGAATAATCTCATAGAGGGGATATTGCGTCTTATGGCAAGAAAGTAAGTCATACGCTCCAACATGTCCCTAAAAGGAAGAAAGATGAAGGTGAATCATCTAACTTCCAAACTAACATGCTAAAGGAGTTAACTCTCCCAGTAAAACGAATTGAGGCAGTAAAGTTGTCCTCGAAGCCGCTTGCAGGGTTTGTAGCCCAAAATCGTTTGCAGAATATGGCACTCCCTACAAAGCGAACAGATGAAGGTTTTGATCCTAACGCTTACAAGCTATTTGAAAAAGCTGGATACAATCCCAATGAGCCGTCAAAGTTAGGGAAGCTCCCATCAGAAGCTGCAATGAGGCAACCACGTGAAGGTTGGGATACAAGCAACTGTCACCAGTGCGCATCTCCATAAGAAGGGCGACCAGCAATTATATCACTGTAGAAGACGAATCTGCCGCTTCTAACATGACTTATGTCTTTGATCGACTTGGAAAATCAACTTTGAGAACTTTCGTATTTGAGAGATTGGGTCCATTAAAGAAGGGGAATAAGTTCCAAAGAAATTATCGAAATACAAGAGCGCCCGCTTCGCCCAAAATTCAGAAGAACTCTAAAGATTTCCAAAGTTTGGTTCCTTCTAGCATGAAGCGACAAATAAAAATCATGGTTTCGTGTAATGAAGTACTAAAGGTGAATCCATACACTGGTCTAAACTAAAGAACGCGATAAAGACGAAGAAAATGTGGGTTCTTCGTATCATGTTACTGCACAAA
This sequence comes from Nicotiana knightiana, assembly GCA_005239525.1. Classification (NCBI taxonomy): domain Eukaryota; kingdom Viridiplantae; phylum Streptophyta; class Magnoliopsida; order Solanales; family Solanaceae; genus Nicotiana; species Nicotiana knightiana. Next base: position 43,062 of record ML381502.1, read on the forward strand.
GCGAGCATGGTGTTTTATCTCTAATGGGGGATGACGAAAAATTTGGATGATGTTTCACCGTGTTATCATATATCCTTCAACGATGGGGACCCTCAAGAAGATGAATATGTGAAAGATGCTCCCCCGGAACTTGAAGAAGGGGTGAAGGCAACAGTTGATGCCTTAAAAAAAGTTAACCTAGGCGTTGATGAAGAACCAAGACCCTCCTACCTAAGTGCTTTACTAGAATTTGATGAAGAAAACACTTATATTGAGTTACTCAAGGAGTTTAGGGATGTCTCTGATTAGAGCTACAAAGAAATGGCTGACTGGGACCCTAAAGTAGCAGTCCATCACTTTGTGGTCAAGAATGGCGCTCGTTTTGTTAAGCAAGCTCAAAGGCGTTTTAGGTCAGAATTGGTTCCCCTGATTGAAACCGAAGTTAACTCATTGAAGCTGTATTTATTTGGGAAATTAAATACCCAACTTAGTTTTCAAGTATTGTCCCTGTAAGGAAGAAGAATGTCTAGATTCGAGTGTGCATTGACTTCAGGGATCTCAACAATGTGTGTCCCAAAGATGAATTCTCGCTTCCTATTCCAGAGTTGATGGTCGATGCTACTACTGGGTATGAGGCAAAGTTGTTTACGGATGGTTCGTCAGGCTATACCCAAATTTGCATGGCACTAAAAGATGAAGAGTTTACTGCATTCTGCACCCCCAATGGTATTTATTGCTAGAGGGTAATGCCTTTTGGATTGAAGAACACCGGTGCTACTTATCAAAGGGCTATGCAGAATATTTTTGATGATCTTCTCCATAAAAATGTCGAATGCTATGTGGACGACTTGGTGTTAAAATCGAGAAAGAGGGACGACCACTTGAAAGACTTGAGAATGGTGTTTGAGTTGCTCCAGAAGTACCAACTTAGGATGGATCCATTGAAATCCGCCTTTGGAGTTACTTTCGGAAAGTTCCTTTGTTTCACTGTCCCACATCGAGGGATTGAAATTGATCAAGCCAAAGTAGATGCAATCTTGAAAATGACTGAACCTCGAGATATTCACGAATTGAAAAGTCTGCAAGGAAAGTTAGCGTACCTTAGGAGATACATCTCAAACCTAGTTGGGAGGTGCCAACCATTCAGTCACCTTATGAAGAAAGGTGTCCCTTTCAAATGGGACCAAGCTTGTAGCAATGCCTTCGAGAGCATTAAATCCTACTTGATGAAGCCTCCGGTTTTAGCAGCCCCTATACTTGGAAACCGCTGATACTATATATTTCCGCATAAGAAAGGTCTATTGGAGAGTTGTTGGCCCGAGAAAATAGTGAGGGGAAAGAAAACTCTCTTTACTACTTGAGCAGGATGATGTCACCAAACGAGCTGAATTATTTACCAATTGAAAAGTCGTGTTTGGCGCTAGTCTTCTCAATTCAAAAGTTGAAGCACTTTTTTCAATCTCATGTTGTTCGTCTTGCTTCTAGAGCAAATCCCATCAAGTTCGTGATGTCAAAACCTGTCCTTAGTGATCGACTAGCAAGGTGGTACCTCCAGTTTCAACAATTTGAAATCATGTACATCCCTCAAAAGGCTATAAAAGGAAAAGCGTTAGTGGACTTCTTGGCAGATCACCCTATACCTGATGATTGGAAGCTAACTGACAAACTACCTGATGAGGATGCAATGGTCATTGCAGTTCATCCTCCATGGAAGATGTACTTTGATGGTTCTGCACATCACTGAGGAGCTGGTGCTGGTGTAGTATTTGTCACTTCTCAAGGTGAAGTTCTTCCCTACTCTTTAACGTTGACACAACTCTGTTCTAACAACGTTGTTGAGTATCAAGCACTAATACTTGGTCTTGAAATGGCTGCCAAAATGAAGCGGTTGCAATTGCAAGTCTTTGGTGACTCTTAGTTAGTGGTCAATGAGCTTCTAGGTAGTTACGAGGTCAAAAATCCTGAGCCCATATCATGATTATGTAAAAAGTTAATGGGGTGGCTCAGTGATGTGACTATTCAGCATGTGCCAAGGAAAGAAAATAAGAAGGCCGATGCTTTAGCTTCCCTAGCTTCATCATTAACCTTGCCTGATCAAGTGCAAGTTACTGTCTGCCAAAAATGGGTAGTACCGCCGCCAAATGAGGCTGAAGGTGAAGAAAATGCACTCAAGCATCTTATCGCTGTTTCTGAAGTTGAGAAAGAAGAATGGCGACAACCCATTATCGACTACTTATGTTATGGGATACTTCCAGAAAATCCAAGGAGAAGAACTGAAATCCTTCGTCGTGCACCTCACTTCCTTTACTACAAAGTTACTTTATACAAAAGGTCGTTCGAGAGAGTACTCTTGCGATGCTTAGCGGAAGAAGAAGCACTCCAAGATTTGCAAGAGGAACATTCTGGGGTATGTGGGTCACACCAGTCTGGACCAAAGCTCCACTTCCACATAAAAAGGATGAGATATTATTGGCCAACGATGGTAAAATATTGCTTGGACTACGTTTGAAGATGCAACGCTTGTCAATTCCATGTGAATTTTATTCATCAACCTCCTGAAGTGTTGCACCCGACCGTTGCATCCTGGACGTTTGACGCTTGGGGATTGGATGTTGTTGGGCCACTGCCAAAGTCCTCTGGTGGGAACCTATACATCTTGGTTGCAACTGACTACTTCTCAAAATGCGCTGAAGTTGTTGCTCTTAAGGAGGTAAAGAAGCAAAATGTTGCAAGTTTCATCAGAGTAAACATAATCTATCGCTTTGGCATTCCTCGTTAAATAATAAAGGATAACGGAAAGCCATTCTATAATAGGTTGATGAACAAGATTTGTGATTTCTTTGGCTTCAAGCAACGTAACTCTTCGATGTACAACGTTGCCGTCAATGGTCTAGTTGAGGCGTTCAACAAAACTCTATTCAACTTGCTAAAGAAAGTCGTCTCCAAATCCAAATGATATTGGAATGACCGTATGGAAGAAGCTCTATGGGCATATAGGATGACTCACCGCACGCCAACACAAGCGACTCCTTATTCACTCGTTTATGGAGTCGAATTTGTCTTGCCACTTGAACATCAAATACCTCATTACGACTGGCTATGCAAGAAGGGATCACTGATGAAGAAAATTCTCGACTTCGATTAGCCTAGTTGGAGGCTCTTGATGAGAATAGGTTAGAAGCTCAACAGAGTCTTGAATGTTATCAAGCTCGATTGTGTCGCACCAACAATAAAAGAGTTCGTCCGAGATCCTTTCAAGTAGGAGATCAAGTCCTTGCCATACGAAAACCCATTATTACTTCCCATAAACATGTAGGGAATTTCACTTCAAAATGGGATGGGCCTTATGTCGTACAAGAAGCTTACTCAAGTGGGGCTTACAAGCTGGTTGATGCAGATGGCATGAACGGTCCGATCAATGGCAAGTTTTTGAAGAATTATTATCCTTGAAGTTGCAATGCTCCTTGACGCATGAGCCTAAACTGCATGTTCGAACTCTCCTTGACGCATGAGCCTAAACTACATGTTCGAACGCTCCTTGATGCATGAGCCTAAAATGCATGTTCATATACTCCTGGACCGCATGAGTCTAAACCATATACGGCCCACCAAAAAAAAAGTCCGCTATGTTGAAAACCTTGAAAGAGGTGACCTAGGCAAAAGTTAAGACATAAAAAAAATCACTCATTCTGAACTACGGTATGACTTGAACCTCATCACCGAGGTGCGTAGGAAGCTTAGAGTTTCATTTTGAGTTTAGTTGCATGATTTCAAAAGATACATAGTGCCCTAATCATTATTTGAATGAAGTACGATGGAATCTAATCCAGACAATCAACACTTGAAAACGAGTTGAGATATCATTTTTCTGTTAAGCTTTAAATCTCATTTCATTTGAAGGGGGCAACCTGCTATAGTAAAATAGTGTCTTCACTGAAATGATGAAAATAGTTGCATCAAAGTCTGGGGATTCGCTATGTCTTCATGTTCGCATAACCTTCAAGTTTGTTGGACTTCATATTCGCTCGCTGCCAAAAAAAGGGGGAAGAGTAAGAGTAGCGTCAAAAGTGAACACAAATATAAGAAGAAAGATTCTTTGGCATAATGTTTCAAATTCAGTAAGACTTGGACCCAAGATGTTTGGTGATAATGGAGATCTTGAATTTTGATTGATACAAGAAAAAATTCTTTTGATTTCGAGGCTTCCATACCAAAACATAAAAGTTTTGGCGAAGTCGCGCCAATTTGAAACTGTCGGTAAATCAAAATCGAAACTAAATGCATGATTTCTACAATTAAACTGATTTTAAAAACGTATAGACATGATTTCTACAATTAAACTGATTTAAAACCCTATAGGCATGCTTTCTACAGCTAAACAATATACGAGCAAGAATTTGCACACATAATTAAACCAAGAATTGATCCTATGGTTTCTAACACATAATTACTGGACAAATTGATACACCTAAAAGCATGATTTTTAACATATCGCAACATTCGTCCTATAGGCAGGATTTCTAGCATGTAAACACAATATGGAACCTATAGGCAGGATTTCTACATACGATTTCAACAACATAATATGGAACTTATAGGCAAGGCCAACAACATAGTATAGAACCTATAGGTAGGATTTCTACCCAACTTTGAGAATGAAAATAAGGACCCCTTCCCAATTTTACTAAATACCCCAGAATTGTTATTACAAAATTATTACAGACGAAATTTAATGAATTACAAAAGATAAGTAAAACTATAGAAAGACTACAACAAGCCAAATACATCTGGACAGCCCAGGCCTTCAACCCATAACAACTCCAAGGCTCATATTCATAGATACACAATAATCAATGGTGAATGATCCACCCATAGTACACAGAACCCAAATCTCTAGTCTTTCAGAGTTCCCAAGGGCTTCAAGAACCCAGGGCAATTCTCACACTAGAGAAATCAGAAACTGTCCAAGGGATTAAAAACAAAACCCCAATATGTCAGAGTTCACAAGGGTCTCACAGGGACCCCGAGCAGTGCTCACATTGGGGAGGTCACGGCCAGAACCTAAATGGACTAAGAATGGGGATTCAGGATAGCATAGGCAACACATAAAAGAGTAGACAATTGCTAAGGGACAGAATTTGAAAAGACATACTTGATTTTAGGAAGCAAACATAGCAGAGTTCAAAAAACATAGAGCAGTTGATCAAAAAGGTCAGCAAGAATTAGAGACATAGGAAGAATTATATTGAAAGAGATAGGAAAACAATTTGGAAAGATTTACAAAGTTCTTCATGCACAAATGCATAATACTTAACAAGTTAAAGCTTGAAAGGTCTAATTATGCTAAGTGTACATGTCAGTATTAAGGACAATCCATGTTTACTCATATCAGGAAACAAACGGCATTTAGACATGGTAGAAAATATAAATTTGATAAGTACCCTAGATCCAATTAATCACTTGAAAGAGTATGGAATCAAATGAACTAAAGACATGCTAAAAAGACACATTATCAGGGCACATAAGTGACAGAAAGGCCTTAGAATTTCTTCGAACACATCAAGGCAAACATTGCAAAGATTCAGAACAGATGAACTTGTCAATATCACCTATGGGTATTCTAGTGTTAACATAAGAGATTACATTAGAAGATTCAATGCAAGTGCTTAATAAAGCTGCATACAGGAAGCAGTTTTAGAAGGCATTAAGCTAAAACACTTAAGAGGATTCATATTATTCAAAACAAGCATGAACATTCTCAGAACTAACAGCATTAATTAGAGAACTAAAGAGACTCAAACAAATGTAAAATTGACAGAATCATGCTTTAAAAAAATTAAACGTTAGCACACTGGATCATAGACACAAGCCAGAGATACATAAAAAAGAAATGGCAAGGGTACGAAACTCACCAGTTAAATGAGAAGTGCAAGAAAAGAACAAAAACCATAGTGTTCTGAATCAACAATGAGAAACAAATCCCAGAATTTAATGGCCTTGGCATTCAGCCGGCCAAGAACACAATGTAGAATAAGAATAATAACAAAATAGAGTTTAAGTCTAGTGAGGTTAATGATTTTCAAGTTTGTCTAATGGGAAAAAAGGGAAAGGGTTTAAATAGCCTTAAACTAGGGTATGCAAATATGGAAACAATCAATCACATTGTTTAAGGAAGAGTTCGGAACAATATTAAGGCAAGTCAACAATCAAATAGGTATAACTAAAGCAAGTAACCATAGCATCAGTAAATGAAAACATAATAAAAATCGAAACCATAAAATAAAGTTAGTCAGAATGCACATAGACAGATGTTGAGGAAGAAATAAAAAATATAAGAACCTTTAATAGTTTTGAGCCCTAATTTAGGGCCAATAATTTAGGTAGACAATATCATGAAAAATAGAAGGCAGATATACGAAAGGTCGAGATAATCAACCAAAACAGATCTTAACAGATCTTAGCAAGATCTGAGCCCTTATTTTAGGGCAAATAAATTAGGCAAGTTTTTTAACGAAAAATCACAAAGGAACAAACATACAAGAATATAAAAGACATTTTAAACGAAAAATATTAAAAAAATATAAACAGATCTTTAAAAGATATAAACCCTAATATTTAGGGTAAATGAGAACAGAAAAAAATCTCAGAGATTCATACATAGAGAGAGGGAAGACGAACACAGATGAGAAAAGAGGAAGGTTCGAACCGGATTCAGTCTGAAAATGGAGAGATTAGCTTGCCATGTTAGGCAAGCTACTAAATTATACCATAATCGAGTAGCCAGTAGTAAGATAGAACCAATTAAGGCAAGAAAATCCTCAAGGGATTCCATATCCAGTAGGAATCAGAGGAGGTTAGGGGGTGACGACGTCTAGGGTTCACAAGAGAGGGAAAGGGGTGAGAGGATTCAGAGACGGCGGGTGAGAGGAAATGGGGGGATTAGGGTTTGGAAGTTAATATTAAAAGGGGTAGGTTAACCGTGGTCGTTGATCTTAGGAGATCAACGGCCAAGATTTAAAATATGAGCGGGGCAGGTTGGTAAATTGGTCGCGACCGGGTGGGAGTAATTGGGTCATTGGTTTTGGGCTGGGTTTATTGGGTTAGGCATTTTAGGTGTTGGGCTGGGTAATTGGGTCCGAAAATAGGTTTAGATTAGGCTATTAGTTAAATACCCATTTTTAATTAATAAAATAATTCGTAAAAATGATAAATAAAATAGTAAAAATATTATTTGTGCATAAAAATGATTAATTACAATTATTTAAAACTATAAAATATAAAGAGTTATTTTTTCATAAATAAAGTAATTATAAGTATATATGGGCTATTATTGCAAAATGTGCAATTTTAGCCTTAAAAATACAAAATGTAATTATAATAAATGCATTAAAAATATTTAAAACCTCACATGGGTATAAATGATAGGTTTAGATGATTAAATCATCATAAAATAATTTTCAATGAAATTAATGATTATTTATTTAATAGAATATGGGAATAAATTGATTTAAAAATCTTTAAAATTATAGAAAATTAGGAAAAATGCATATATGCACTTATGAATCAAATGATGATGCATATGTACTATTTTGAAAGTATATATGTATATTTAAAAACATGAGGGAAAAATTGGTTATCAACAGATGCCCATCTTTACCCAGAAAGGATAAAAGAGTTGTCGGGTAAATAAATGATGACCGATTTTGACCGAATGGGTTGATTTGTAAGATATAGGCCGCACCCTGGTTTTGAGCTGCCTACATATCCCTGGTTTTACAAGAATCAGGCCATGTGTAGTTCTGGATCCACGGTGGTATGAACCGGTGGAGTTGTTTGTAAGAGCGGACAAGATATTCTGGACTGCAACAATATCAGGATTGTGAATGGATGTATTTGGGCACAGTTATGGATACTTGAACGGTTATCAGACAGGAATGGTTAACTGACGGTGGTTAGTTACATTTGAAATAATTTGAAGGATATGAACGTTGAATGGAAACTGGAGCGAAGATTGCTCCCGTTAGGAGAACGGTTGCTTCTTGGATCACCTGCAAACTCAAAATACGATGCATGCAAATATATATAAATTATTGCATAAATTTAAACATGATGAAAATTCCCTCGGGACCATGGAGATCATCTTTAGACGGTGAAGATGATGTCCTTAGACCATGATGTTTGGGGCCATGAATTGTGCGGTAAGGGATTCGCAGGCCATGAAATGATGTTCTAAGGCCATGAATATGGTGCCTCAAAACCATGATGCCTTTGAATAATGATATGCAAGCATCGTGTCTTCCGGCTGTGAGGATGATGCCTTCGGACTATGACGCCTTCGGATAAGTTGGCTATATATCAGCCCATAAGATGAGAGACATGATGCCAAAGATAATAACAAGACAGAGCTTAGCCTTACGTAGAGTTCGGGGCAGAGCTTAGCCTCGAGAGAAGAGAATAATGCAAGGTTTAGAACAGGGCAACATTTATGCAAAGGGAGACAATGCTTAGTCTCATGCAAGGTTTGGGACAGTGCCTAGTCCCATTCAAGGAGAAGGCAATGCTTAGCCTTATGTAAAAGGGAGGCAGGGCTTAGCCTTATGCAGGATTTGAGACAAGCTTAGACTCATGAAAATATAAGGCAATTCTTAGCCTTGTGCAGATATGTAGCCTCATTCCAGGATCGAGACAGTGCCTAGTCTCATGCAAATGTAAAGTAATGCTTAGCCTTATGCAGGGTTTGAGACAGTGCTTAGTCTCATGCAAATGTAAGGTAATGCTTAGCTTTATGCAGATATGGAGGCAGGGCTTAGCCTCATGCAATGATCGAGACAGTGCATAGTCTCATGCAAATGGAAGGCAGTGCTTAGCCTTATACAGGTTTTGAGACAGTGCTTAGTCTCATGCAAATGTAAGGCAATGCTTAGCCTTATGCAGGTTATGGAGGCAGTGCTTAGTCTCATGCAAATGGAAGGCAGTGCTTAGCCTCATGCAAATGGAAGGCAGTGCTTAGCCTCATGCAGATTATGGAAGCATGGCTTAGCCTCATGCAAGGGTCGAGACAATGCTTAGTCTCATGCTAATGGAAGGCAATGCTTAGCCTTATGCAAATAGGGAGGCATGGCTTAGCCTCATGCAGGGTTTGAGACAGTGCTTAGTCTCATGCAAAGGGACGAGTAGTAACTAAGAGTGAAGTATTCTTAGCTGGAGATATATTTATGTCTGGCGGTTCTGTCGCCATGACGGTACTTGTGATTATGATCTATTCCTGCGTCCAAAGAAAAATTTTGAGTTTTGCGGGGGAGGTTGGTTCGTGCCTTTCTCTGCTTGCTTTTCTCCACTTTGCCCGAGGATCCTGTTCAAGTCACCATGGGTTGCATTTGGCTAAAAATAAAGTTTTCAAAAAGTATGCGTGTATGGTTTTCAAAATATAGTAATGCGTGTATGGTTTTCAAAACCAGTGATTGTGACGTTATCAGAGACATTGCAACCTCCTTGCCATAAACTTTTGAGGGTCCTTCTCAAAAATTCTGCCCCAGTTATATAAACGATCTTCTGGTTGTTCCATATACAGTGTCGTCGGATGAACTTGCTTCGGAACTTTGAGGGTCCTCAAAATTCTGCCCCAGTTTCTGATTGTAGGAGAAAATGGAAATTTTATTGAATTGTGACCGAACCCACAGGGTTGCCTACGTATCCCCTCTTAAACGGGAATCAGGTCAATCATAGTTCAATTACATCATATGAAGAAATGCAAATAATTTACACATAGTATCTTTTGACTGCATCTGAGTTGATGGGCTTGGGCCAAATTTCTCTGTCCATTTCTGCGAGTATGAGTGCTCCTCCTGTCAGTACCCTGTGAACCATGTAAGGACCTTTCCAGTTGGGTGAGAATTTCCCTTTGGCTTCAACTTGATGTGGAAAGTTCCGTTTCTACACCAATTGTCCCGGCGTAAACTGTCTAGGTTTAAACCTTTTGTTGAAAGCCCTGGACATTCTGTTTTGATAAAGCTGACCATGACACACTGCATTCATTTGTTTTTTCATCTATGAGGGCTAATTTCTCATAGCGGCTCCTTATCCATTCTTCATCACTAAGTTCGGCTTCCTGTATAATTCTCAAAGAAGGAATTTCTACCTCGGCGGGATGATGCCTTCAATATCATAGACCAATAGGTAAGGAGTTTCCTCGGTTGATGTGTGGAATGTGGTATGGTATCCTAACAAGGCAAATGGTAACTTCTCGTTCCATTGCTTGTGATTCTCTTCCATCTTCCTTAGTATCTTCTTGATGTTCTTGTTGGCGGCCTCCACAACTCCGTTTATTTGAGGCTTGTATGCTGCGGAATTATTGTGCTTGATCTTGAAAGTTTCACATATGTATTTCATCAGATCACTGTTGAGATTGTTGGCATTGTCGGTGATGATGGATTCTGTAACCCCGAATGACAAACAATACGATCCCTGACAAAATCTGCGATAACTTTCTTGGTTACAACTTTGTAGGATGCAGCTTCTACCCATTTTGTGAAGTAATCAATGGCCACTAAAATGAACTTGTGCATGTTCAGAGCAGTGGGTTCGATTGGACCGATGACATCCATTCCCCAGGCAGCAAAAGGCCAAGGGGCACTTGTTGCATTGAGCTCGTTTGGTGGCACCCGTATCATATCTGCATGTATTTGGCACTGGTGGCATTTCTGGACATACCGGATGCAGTTTGTTTCCATAGTCATCCAAAAATATCCGACCCTGAGTATCTTTTTGGCTAAGATGAAATCGCTCATATGTGGGCTACAGGTTCCGCATGTATTTCTTCAAGCAATTTGGAAGCCTCTTTGGCATCAACACACTGTAATAACCCTAGATCAGGGGTTCTTCTATACAGAATTCCTCTACTTTGGAAGAAATGATTGGACAACATCCAAAGTGTGCATTTCTGAGTGTGGTTTGCATGCTCTGGATATTCTCCTTTTTCCAAATATCCCCTGATATCATGGAACCACAGATATCCATCCGTCTCTTCTTCGGCATGAGCACAATACGCCGGCTGATTATATATTTTTACCGGAATGGCATCGATGAAATTCTTGTCTGGATGTTGTATCATGGATGACAGAGTGGCCAATGCGTCTGCGAATTCATTCTGGATTTTGGGGACATGTCGGAACTCTATCTTTGTGAACCTCTTCATCATCTCTTGTACATGATGCAAATATGGTAGTATTTTGGTATTCTTTGTAGCCCATTCTCCTTATACCTGGTGCACTAGCAGGTCTGAGTCACCAATTACCAGCAATTCCTGAACATTCATGTCAACAGCCAAATTGAGCCCTAATATGCAGGCTTCATACTCCGCCATGTTGTTGGTGCATGGAAACCTGAGCTTTGTGAACACCGGGTAGTGCTGACCAGTTTTTGATACCAAGACGGCTCTGATACTGACTCCCTTGAAATTTGCAGCTCCGTCAAAAAATAGTCTCCAACCGTCATAGGGTTCAACAATATCTTCCCCTACGAATGACACATCTTCGTTAGGAAAATATGTTTGTAATGATTCGTATTCTCCTCCTACAGGATTTTTGGTAAGATGATATGCTAATGGTTGTCCCTTGACTGCCTTCTAAGTTACGTAGATGATATCAAACTCACTGAACAATATTTTCCACTTGGCTAGCTTCCCGGTAGGCATAGGCTTCTGGAAGATGTACTTCAGAGGATCCATCCTTGATATGAGGTATGTGGTATAGGCACAGAAGTAGTGCCTCAGTTTCTAGGCTATCCATTAGAGCACAGCAAGTGCGCTCCAGCAGAGAATACCGTGCTTCGTAATGTGTGAACATCTTACTCAGATAATATATGGCTTGCTCCTTTCTCCCCGTCTTGTAATGCTATCCCAAAACACAACCGAAAGTCCCATCTAATACTGAAAGGTAGAGTAGTAGTGGCTTGGTGATTCAGGTGTCTAATAATGATGTCGTCATTTTTATTGCATCATTTTCAGTATTATGGGGTTGGAAACCGAGTTCTTTCAGATGTGAGGTAAATTGCCAATGCTGAGTTGATTTCGGGTAGCCAATGTGATCAAAAGTGTTATTATGAGCCTATGTGTGATGTGCTATATTGGGTGGTCGTGCCTTATGGGTATAGTTATGATTTAATGCAGCCGGTTGAGGCTAATGCCAGATATAAATTTAGAATCGGGTCTTTTGGAAATCAGTAGAAGGTGAGAAATTGAGGTATGAGGCTTATCGGTGGTGATGAGAAGGCTATATTGCAGTTCTGATGGTATCATCAGTCTTGTGTAGGTTGGGGTGACATGGGATCACCCGCGGGTGTGTGTTGGAAGTGTGCAATCAGTGACTAGATGAGTTCAAGGTGAATCTTGGCACGTTTGAGGACGAACGTTTGTTTAAGAGGGTGAGAATTGTAACGACCCGACCGGTTGTTTTGAGAAATTAAGCTCCGTTCGGTCGAATAAGGTCTTGAACAGCTTCACTTTGTGTATATCGACCAGCGTGCGTGGTTGGATTCAGTTGCCGGATAATCCGGAGTCGAATTGGAAGGAAAATTTCTATTTTTGAAGCTTAAGTGATGGAAGTTGACCGGAGGTTTGACTTTGGAGTAAACAGTCTCGGAATGAGTTTTGGGTGATGCCAACAGCTTCGAATGATGATTTTGGACTTAGGCTCGCATCCGGAATTGGTTTTAGAGGTCTGTAGGGTAATTTGTGGTAATTCAGCGAAAGTGAGAATTTTGGCGATTTCGGTCGATAGGTGAAATTTTGATATCGGGCTCGGAATGGAATTCCGGGAATGGATGTAGGTCCATTGTGTTATTTGTGACTTGTCTACAAAATTTGGCGTCATTTCGTGTTGAATTGATAGGTTTCGGCATGAGTTTTGATAATTGAAGATTTGATAATTCATAAGTTTGATTTTTGTTTGATTCGTCATTTTTGTGTTGTTTTATGTGATTTGAAACCTCGAGCGAGTCCGTGTTAGATTATATGACTTGTCTTTTTTTTTGGACGGGGCTCCGGGGGTCTCGGGTGTGTTTCGGATGGGCTTCGGGTCAACTTTCCCTCATTTTTGCATTGTTGAACCTGTGTTCTGGTTTCCTTCTATGTGATCGCATAGCAGTAGTCCCGATCGTATAGTGTTTCTCTTGACCCCCCCAAGTTTTCCTTCAATGTGATTGCATCCCATCCTTCGCGATCGCATAGTGCAGCATTTGGCAGCAGATAATTTCTTATATGCGATCGCATAAGTTCCTTCGCGATCGCATAGAACCTTTTTTTGGCCAGTAACATTTTTCCTCTATACGGTCGCATGTAGTATCCCGCGATCGCGTAGTATTGACCAGTGGCCTTTTTACTTATATGCGATCGCATCTTCTCACCCGCGATCGCATTGAACAAAATACCCGGGCAAATAGTTTATATCTTCAAAATCGAAGGCTTCACCATTTTATCATATTTTGACTACTAGAGTTCGGTTCTCGGCGATTTTTGAGGGGGTTTTCACACAATTCGATTGGGTAAGTGTTCTTCAGCTAGAATTAAATATATTTCATGATTTTATCCTTATTTTCATCATTTAATTTGTGTTTTGATTTGAGAAAATGTTGGTTTTGAAAGAAAACTTCTAAAATGAAAAATCGTGATTTGAGGGATCAAATGACATCGGAATTCGATAAATTTTGTATGGTTGAACTCGTACCTGAATGGATATTCAATTTCCGTAAAATTCTACGGGTTCCGAGGTGCGGGCCCGGGGGTCGACTTTTGGGTCGATTTTTATATTTTTGTAAGATCGAAACCTTATTATTCGAAATAGTTCCTTATACATTGTATGTGTATTTTGAAGTGGTTTTAGTTAATTTTGAGCCGTTCAGAGGTCTTTCCGCCCGAGAAGCCCATTTTAGAGTACCGGGTTTTCGTCTTCGAGGTAAGTATCTTGCCTAACCTTGTGGGGGGAACTACCCCTTAGGATTGAGTTTTCTATGTTGATTGTAGCCCGTGTACGCGAGGTGACGAGTGCGTACTCAGACTTATTTGCAAATAGGTTGGCCTTTTTGGATTCTTAGGTCCTTATTCCCTGTGTATGAAGTTTTATTTTTTATACCTGAGTTCCGATGGCTAGTTCATCTCTTTCTGCTTAAATTAAAAATTTCTTGCTTAGTTTTCCTCTGTTGCTTATTTGATCTAAATCAAATTTAGCTGAAGACTTTACCTTTGTCTACCGTCGTGCCATATCTTCCTTCATAAACTGCCTATTTGACTAGAATTAGCATAATCTCGCCCTATAATTGTTTAGCAGTGATTGGAATATCCGTACGTTGGTGTTAAGCATGCCCGTGAGTCGTACATTGTGATTTATATGATTTTCTCTTAAGTGCTAGTTAGGTCTAGTAGATAATCATCCATGTTGATGGTATTTCCTTTGTGTTTCCTATTATTGAGCATTTGTTCAAGCTGAGTTTTATTCTGTAAAATTGATTCTTTAGGCGAGATTGGTTATAGCTGTTTCCCTTGCCGGGATGATTGGTTTCTTATTGACGACTTGAATATTGTGAATCGTTGATAAATTTGTTTTGTTTTCCCCTCATTATATCGTTTCACTTGTGCTTGGTATTCACTTCAATGACTACTTCGTATGAGTGAGTTTTTACCATTCTTGTGATTCAAGTCTTAGTATTGATTTGCTCATCGCACCTTGCATTCTGTCTTTGTTTGCTTTTGACCCTGTTGTGGCAATGTGTGCTGTTTTTTTTTTCTCGCATTTTGGTTGTTTTCCTCAGTTGGCTGCATTGTATATTTAAATTGGGACTACGGAGGAGATTCCGGAAACTTTCCCCCTACTGCATTGCATATTTAAATTAGGACTACAGACGAGATTCCGAGAGCTTTTCCCCTGTACTGCATTGCATATTTAAATTGGGACTACGGATGAGATTCTGGGAGCTTTCCCCCTGTACTGCATGACAAATTATGAGTTACGGACTGAGTTCCGGTAGTGTTATCTTGAGGAGATTATGATCGAAAGATTTTTATTTCAAAGGTTTATTTGAAAAGTATTTGTCTTGCAGAAAATGATATTGAAATACATTTATTGGGGGAGTATATTTGAAAATCATTTATTTTGAAAGAACTATGTTTTAAAGATTTCTCCTTCTAAATATATATATATTCGGAGAAAGTATGTTTCAAGGAAAATTGTTCTATCCTGAAATGATTATATCAGATGTGTNGTTTATTTGAAAAGTATTTGTCTTGCAGAAAATGATATTGAAATACATTTATTGGGGGAGTATATTTGAAAATCATTTATTTTGAAAGAACTATGTTTTAAAGATTTCTCCTTCTAAATATATATATATTCGGAGAAAGTATGTTTCAAGGAAAATTGTTCTATCCTGAAATGATTATATCTTTAAAGCTTCAATATAAGTTGCGGTTTAAAAGTTGATGTGAACAAACTGACGCAGTGTTGAGTTACCAGTGTTTTTATTTTGTGGTGATTTCCGGTTTTGGCTCGTATTTTTGTTCATTCTTCTGTGTACTATTATGTTGTTCCATTGATTAATTTTCGGTAATTCCTTCCGCATTATATTGTCATGTTGTTAATTATATTGTAAAACCTTTAGATAGATATTATGTTCAGTCATTTCTATATTGATGCATGTTTAATTTATTAGACCAATGGTTTCTTGACTAGTCCTCATCACTACTTCACTGAGGTTAGTCTTGATACTTACTGGGCACCGCTGTGGTGTGCTCATACTACACTTCTGCTCATTTTTGTGTGAAGATCAAGGTAATTGTTGTTAGTGGCTATGTAGATTATTGTCGAGGAGACCCAAGGTAACCTGCTACTGCGTTCGTAGGCTTCAGAGTCACCTTCCTGTTTTTATTCAACTGTTCTTACTATTTCTAAACAGTTGTATTTAGGAGTTGTAGAGAAAATCGTAGAGCTTATGAGTTGTATTACCGGTTTTGGGAAAAATGTAAATTTTGTCAAGATTTTATATCGAGATTGTTGGGTTTTCCTTTATTATTATTGATATTTAGTAAATGTTAGGCGTACCTAGTCCCTAAGACTAGGTACCGTCACGATACCCAACGGAGAGAGATTTGGGTCATGATAGGTTGGTATCAGAGCTCTAGGTTCATAGGTGCTACGAGTCATAAGCGGGTTTAGTAGAGTCTTACAGGTCGGTACAGAGACGTCTGTATTTATCTTTGAGAGGCTACCGAACTATTAGGACAATTTCATTTCTTTCATTTCTATCGTGCGAGTTCATTAACCTTGAAGTTTGAAATTTATCATTATATTCTCTCACAGATGGTGAGGACACGAGCCGCGGTTCCTGATGATGTTACCCCCGAGACAGATGTCACTAGGAGCAGAGGCCGAGGTCGACGAGGAGCAAGTGCCGTAGTTAGGTCACCTACCAGAGCAGCCGTTGAGGAGCCACCAGCAGTTCCATTTGGGGGACAGGCGCCGGAGGCACCTGTTGTTACCCCCGGCCTTCAGGAGTCTTTAGCACAGTTCCTGAGCATGTTTGGCACATTGGCTCAGGCGGGGTTATTTTAGGTTGCACCAGTTACTTCACCAACCAGGGGAGGAGCCCAGACTTCCAGTGTTCACACTCTATAGTAGCGAGTTCATGTTTGTCAGGGTCCAGGTGTCATCGTGATACAGCCTGTGGTTCCAGTTCAGCTCATGGTCAGAACAGCAACATCTGAGGGAGAGTAGCTTAGATTTGCAAGGTTCAAGAGATATAACCCTCCTACATTCAGCAGATTGGCTTCAGAGAATGCACAGGGTTTTCTGGAAGAGTGCCAATAGCATCCTCCGCACTTTGGATATTGTTGAGACAAGTTGGGTTTCTTTTACTACGTTCCAGCTTCAGGGAGCGGCTTATCAGTGGTGGCAGGCATGTGAGTTGGGTAGCTCGGTGATTCAGCTTCACTTACGTGGAGTCAGTTTTTAGAGATGTTCTTGAGAGAGTTTGTACCCCAGTCCCTTCGGGATGCATGGCGCATAGAGTTTGAGCAGTTGCACTAGGGCACTATGTCAGTATTAGAGTATGCCATCAGATTCAGTGATTTATCCAGTCATGCACCTGCCTTAGTCGCTACAATTAGAGGGCGAGTCTGTAGATTCATTGAAGGGATCAGCCATGATATTTGATCCAGCATGGCTTGAGAGTTGGATTCGTATGTTTCGTTTCAGCAGGTGGTAGGGATCGCTCGTCGGTTAGAGGGCTTATGGGGCCGAGAGCGAGAGTACAGACGAGATCAGAAGAGAGAGTCCAGGGAGGCAAGGAGGCCTCGTAGACCGGAGAGATCTGAAGGTCCTTATTTTGGAGGCAAGGTGCGACACGGTAGAGGTTTTGTGGGTCAGCCAGTTCAGTTCGCATTACCGGATTCGCATGAGGTTTTAGGTACTCGTGGGTCTCAGAGTACTCGTATCGCACAGTTTCCACAGCCACATCAGTAGAGAGGTTGTTTTGAGTGTGGAGATACCAGTCACAGGGTGAGAGATTGTCCCAAGCTCCGGGCAGATGTGTTACAGCAAGGCATTCAGGTGAGTAGAGGGCGCCCAAGAGATGGATGCCCGGCCCGACCCGTTGATGTGTTTCGTATAGTAGGCTGGAAGCCGTTGTGCCAGATGTTATCGTACAGGTATGCTTTGATTTGTTACAGAGGGGCACCATTTATATTTCATTATAGTTCTGCTGGTCGGGATGAGTTTCCCTTATTTGTTTGCCTTTTTGATAAGTAAGTTTCATACTTTGCACTTTATTTTTCATGCTTGCTCCCGTTGGGAGATTCTGTCAGTGGTAACCCGTGTCTATCGTTGTTTATTCATCAATTAGAGGGGTGAGACTAGAAGTGAGTCCTTGTTGTTCATCATGGTGAGCTTTATGTGATTTTTCCTAAGTATTTTGTTTACGAGCTGTGATTTGATACCCCATTGAGATGTGAGTTAAGTGAGCTTTATGATTTTTGTCAGTCGAGATGAGTTAGCGGGAGATTTCAATTTTTATGATGTATATTCGGCATGTGATATAGAGTTGAGGGTGAGACCCTCGTGATCGTTTGTGATTTGATATGTTTGGACCGGGCTGAATACCTTGGTGGAAGTTCTATCAGAATGGGATCCTTGTGATTTGTTCATATGCCTTGATTCTTCCTTGTTATATTGCTCTTTTAAGTCAGTATTGATAGAGATTTATGCCTATGGGATTATTTGATAGCCTCTTTATATGTTTCTATTTTCATATTCACTCATTTCATTATGTGCTTCTTTAGTTTATCTTGCGGGATGTATGCCCGGTGGTGTTAGCTGTGGCTCGGTGATTCGGGTGTCTAATAATGATGTCTTCATGTTTATTGCATCATTTTCAGTATTATGGGGTCGGAAACCGAGTTCTTTCAGATGTGAGGTAAACTGCCAATGCTGAGTTGATTTCGGGTAGCCATTGTGATAAAAAATGTTATTATGAGCCTATGTGTGATGTGATATATTGGGTGGTCGTGACTTATGGGTATAGTCATGAGTTAATGCAGCCGATTTAGGCTAATGCCGGATATGTATTTAGAATCGGGCCTTTTGGAAATGAGTAGAAGGTGAGAAATTGAGGTATGAGGCTTATCGGTGGTGATAAGAAGGCTATATTGCAGTTGTGATGGTGTCATAGGGCTTATGTAGGTTGGGGTGACATGGGATCACCCGCGGGTGTGTGTTGGAAGTGTGCAATCAGTGATTGGATGAGTTCGAGGTGAATCTTGGCACGTTCGAGGAAGAACGTTTGTTTAAGAGGGGGAGAATGTAACGACCCAACCGATTATTTTGAGAAATTAAGCTCCGTTCGGTGGAATAAGGTCTTGAACAGCTTCACTCTGTGTATATCGACCTGCGTGCATGGTTGGATTCAGTTACCGGATAATCCGGAGTCGAATTGGAAGGAAAATTTCTATTTTTGAAGCTTAAGTGATGGAAGTTGACCGGAGGTTTGACTTTTGAGTAAACTGACTCAGAATGAGTTTTGGGTGATGCCAACAGTTTCGTATGATGATTTTGGACTTAGGGGCGCGTCTGGAATTGGTTTTGGAGGTCCGTAGAGTAATTTGTGGTAATTCGGCGAAAGTGAGAATTTCGGCGATTTCGGCCGATAGCTGAAACTTTGATATCGAGCTCAGAATAGAATTCCGAGAATGACTATAGGTCCGTTGTGTTATTTTTGACTTGTCTACAAAATTTGACGTCATTCCGGGTTGAATTCTTAGGTTTCGGCACGAGTTTTGATTATTGAAGATTTGAAAATTCATAAGTTTGATTTTGGTTTGATTCGTCGTTTTGATGTTGTTTTATGTGATTTGAAACCTCGAGTGAGTCCGTGTTAGGTTATATGACTTGTCTGTGTGTTTGGACGGGGTCCGAGGGGTCTCAGGTGTGTTTCGGATGGGCTTCGGGTCATCTTTCCCTCATTTTTGCATTGCTGAACCTGTCTTTTGGTTTCCTTCTATGCGATCGCATAGCAGTAGTCCTGATCGCATAGTGTTGCTCTTGACCCCCCAAGTTTTCCTTCAATGCGATCACATCCCATGCTTCATGATCGCATAGTGCAGCGTTTGGCAGCAGATAATTTCTTATATGCGATCGCATAAGTTCCTTCGCGATCGCATAGAACCTTTTTTTGGCCAGTAGCATTTTTCCTCTATGCGATCGCATGTAGATTCCCGCGATCGCGTAGTAAAAATTGACCAGTGGCTTTTTTCCTTCTATGTGATCACATTTTCTCATCCGCATCGCATTGAACAAAATATCTAGGCATATAGTTTATATCTTCAAAATCGAAGGCTTCACCATTTTATCATATTTTGACTACTAGAGTTCGGTCCTCGGCGATTTTTGAGGGGGTTTTCACACAATTCGATTGGGTAAGTGTTCTTCAGCTAGAATTAAATATATTTCATGATTTTATCCTTATTTTCATCATTTAATTTGTGTTTTGAGTTGAGAAAATGTTGGTTTTGAAAGAAAACTTCTAAAATAAAAAATCGTGATTTGAGGGATCAAATGAAATCGGAATTCGATAAATTTTGTATGGCTGAACTCGTATCGGAATGGGTATTTGGATTTTATAAAATTTGACGGGTTCCGAGGTGCGGGCCCGGGGGTCAATTTTTATATTTTGGTAAGATCGAAACCTTATTATTCGAAATAGTTCCTTATACATTATATTTGTATTTTGAAGTGGTTTTATTTGATTTTGAGCCGTCCGGAGGTCTTTCCGCCAGAGAAGTCTATTTTAGAGTACAGGGTTGTCGTCTTCGAGGTAAGTATCTTTCCTAACCTTGTGTGGGGGAACTACCCCTTAGGATTGAGTCTTCTATGTTGATTGTAGCCCGTGTACGCGAGGTGACGAGTGCGTACTCAGACTTATTTGCAAATAGGTTGGCCTTTTTGGATTCTTAGGTCCTTATTCCCTGTGTATGAAGTTTTATTTTTTATACCTGAGTTCCGATGGCTAGTTCATCTCTTTCTGCTTAAATTAAAAATTTCTTGCTTAGTTTTCCTCTGTTGCTTATTTGATCTAAATCAAATTTAGCTGAAGACTTTACCTTTGTCTACCGTCGTGCCATATCTTCCTTCATAAACTGCCTATTTGACTAGAATTAGCATAATCTCGCCCTATAATTGTTTAGCAGTGATTGGAATATCCGTACGTTGGTGTTAAGCATGCCCGTGAGTCGTACATTGTGATTTATATGATTTTCTCTTAAGTGCTAGTTAGGTCTAGTAGATAATCATCCATGTTGATGGTATTTCCTTTGTGTTTCCTATTATTGAGCATTTGTTCAAGCTGAGTTTTATTCTGTAAAATTGATTCTTTAGGCGAGATTGGTTATAGCTGTTTCCCTTGCCGGGATGATTGGTTTCTTATTGACGACTTGAATATTGTGAATCGTTGATAAATTTGTTTTGTTTTCCCCTCATTATATCGTTTCACTTGTGCTTGTTATTCCCTTCATTGACTACTTCTTATGAGTGACTTTTTACCATTCTTGTGATTCAAGTCTTTTTATTGATTTGCTCGGCGCACCTTGCATTCTGTCTTTTGTTGCTTTCGCGCTTGTTGTGGCAATGTGTGTTGTTTTTGTCGCATTTCGATTTGTTTTCCTCAGTTAGCTGCATTGCATATTTAAATTAGGACTACAGACGATATTCCGGGAGCTTTCCCCCTGTACTGCATTTCATATTTAAATTGGGACTACGGACGAGATTCTGGGAGCTTTCCCCCTGTACTGCATTGCATATTTAAATTGGAACTACGGACGAGATTTCGGAAGCTTTCCCCTGTACTGCATAACAAATTCTGAGTTACGGACTGAGTCCGGTAGAGTTATCTTGAGGAGATTATGATCGAAAGATTTTTATTTCAAAGGTTTATTTGAAAAGTATTTGTCTTGCAGAAAATTATATTGAAATACATTTATTGGGGGAGTATATTTAAAAATCATGTATTTTGAAAGAACTATGTTTTAAAGATTTCTCTTTCTAAAAAAAAGATATATATATATATATATATATATATATATATATATATATATATATTCGGATAAAGTATGTTTCAAGGAAAATTATTCTATCCTGAAATGATTATATCTTTAAAGCTTCAATATAAGCTATGGTTTAAAAGTTTTCACCAATTTATTGGATTTATTGGCTAAGGCCTGATGTGAACAAACTGACGCAGTGCTGAGTTACCAGTATTTTTATTTTGTGGTGATTTCCGATTTTGGCACGTATTTCTGTTCATTCTTCTGTGTATTATTATGATGTTCCGTTGAATAATTTTCGGTAATTCCTTCCGCATTATATTGTCATGTTGTTCATTATATCATAAAATCTTTATATAGATATTATGTTCGGTCATTTCTATATTGATGCCTGTTTAATTTATTACACCAGTGGTCTCTTGACTAGTCCTCGTGACTACTTTATCGAGGTTAGTCTTGATACTTACTGGGCACCGCTGTGGTGTGCTCACACTACACTTCTGCGCATTTTAGTGTGCAGATCCAGGTAATTGTTGTTAGTGGCTGTGCGGATTATTGCCGAGGAGATGCAAGGTAACTTGCTACTGCGTTCGCAGGCTTCAGAGTCACCTTCCTGTTTTTATTCAACTGTTCTTACTATTTCTAAACAGTTGTAGAGAAAATTCGTAGAGCTTATGACTTGTATTACTGGTTTTGGAAAAAATGTAAATTTTGTCAAGATTCTATATCGAGATTGTTGGATTTTCCTTTATTATTGTTGGTATTTAGTAAATGTTAGGCTTACCTAGTCCCTAAGACTAGGTTCCATCACGATAACCAATGGAGGGAGATTTGGGTCGTGACATTACCCAACCTTTTCAGGGTTGTCAGCGGACAAATGTTGAGGTTGGACCCTCCGTTTATCAAAACCTTGGCAATGAATTTATCCTCGCATTGCACTGTGATGTGCAGTGCCCTGTTGTGGCTCAATCCCTCTGGTGGCAACTCATCTTAGTGAAATATGATCTTATGGCTCTCCAGCACTTGCCCCACCATGTTGGCTATCTCCCCACCGGTGATGTTGTTAGGCACGTACGCTTCATTCAACACCTTCATCAAAGCGTTCCTATGCGCCTCAAAATTTTGCAGTAGTGATAGGATGGATATCTGGGAGGGAGTTTTGTTCAGATGATCCACCACAAAATATTCCCCTGCCTGTAATTTCCTCTAGAGATCATCCGGACCGGTTTCAATGATAGGTTGCTTGGAAGCAACTTCTTTACTTGTTCCTCCCAAGTTCTCGGATGTATAAATTCTGCCGGTTCTGGTCATCCCTTGTGCAGCACCAGACTCTTCCATTTTTGCTTTCCCATTCCTCCTGGCTTCGGTGACATAATCCCAAGGTACAACGTTGGATTTAAAGGGTGGTGTGGATGCTACCGTCAAAGTGAAGGATGCAGTTATTTCTACTTCAAATGGAGCAGGTGCAGGTGTTGTCACTTCAATTTCGAATGGAGTTGATGCGGCTACCTCAACTTTGACTGGTGGTTGTATTTGTACCTCGGTAGGAGTGAGTGTGACTACAGGTTTCATAGGATCACCACCTTCCCCAATAAGCCCAATTGATCCTTCAGTATCCCATTCTTCATAAGTCTCTATCACATTTACTCTTTCACCCCTATGGTCTGGGAGAGGGTTGTTGCGAACATTGGGTGCGGATTCCTTTGCTTGTATGACCTTGGTATCAATCAGTTTCTGAATCTTATCTTTCAGAGTGCGACATTCATCAATGGTATGTCCCTTCATGCCGGAATGGTATGCACATGTTTTGTTTGGGTTGACCCACTAAGAGGAATTTTCCATGGAGACGGAGGGAATAAGGGTGACATATCTAGCAGCTTTCAGTCTTTCATATAGTTGGTCGATGGTTCAGCAATAGGGGTGTATTGTCTGGGTGGTCTGCGATCGAAGTTGGGTCTGGTTTTTGGATAGTTTTGGCGGGCTGGAGGTGAATGATAGTAGGTTGGCTGGGTATTATAAGTGTGGTAGGCAGTAGTGGGTTGGGGATATCTGGGAGGTGAAGGTTGGTATGTGGGTGGAGGTGTTTGGTATGTCAGTGGATATTTTGGACCTTGGGCTACTATCACTGCCCCTATTTCTTTCTCCTATGATATGCCCCTGACTATAATGCTTTGTTCGTAGCCCGCAACACCTCAAAATTGGTTACCATTCTGCTCTTGATCCCTTCTTCAATCCTTTCCCCGAGTTTGATGATGTCGGAGAATTTGTGATTTTCGATGACCGTTAACCTCTCATAGTATTGTGGATCCAAGGCCCTGACGAAGAATTTGTTCATTTGCTCTTCTTCCAATGCCGACCTAACATTTGCAGCCTCTGACCTCCATCGAGTAGCATACTCGCGGAAAGTTTCCGTTGCTTTCTTCTTGAGGTTCTGTATGTAGAAGACATCCGGTGCATTCTATGTATTAAATCTGAATCGGTCCATGAAGTCTGATGCCATGCTTACCCAATTAACCCATTTCTTGGGATTTTGACTGATGTACCAAGAGAGGGCATCTCTTGTGAGACTTCTCATGAACAGTTTCATGTGAATCCTTTCATCCTTCCCAACTCCCATTAACTTGTCATAGTATGTCCTCAAATGTACCTTCGGGTCACCTGTCCCATCAAACATCTTGAACTTAGGAGGTTTGTAACCCTTCGGCAGTTCTACGTCTGGCTGAATACATAGATCCTCATAATTCAAACCTTTAATTCCTTTACCTCCTTCGACACCCTGGACTCGACTTGTGAGCTTCTTGATCTCTTCTGCTATATTCTTAATGATCAGGTCCTTCTCGGCTGATTCTGGTGTGTATGAGGTTGGTTGAGTGGAGTGAGGTAAGGTTTCTACATATATGGGATTTTTTTGGTGGATGCTGGTGGTTTGAGTGTAGTGGTGATCATTAGTTGAATTGTGTGGATCAGGAATAGGTTGTGGGGTATTCTGAGGAGTGTGATAAGTAGTGGTTTGCGGGTATTGAGCCAGAAGATGTTGGTGTTGAGGAGGTGTTGGTACTGGTAGAGGATTAGGATTTTGGGGAGGTGTTGCGTATTGATGGGGTGCAGGAGGATTTTGCGGATGTTGGTTTGGTGTGTTTTGAGGAGGTACTGAGTTTTGGGCATTTTGCTAGTTAATGTCTGGGACGTTTAAGGTGAAGGAGAGGTTTTCCAAGTTTCGGACCTACTCAAGTCCCCCTTGCAATTCTAGTATCTTCTGCTCCAACCGTAGGACCAAATCATTTTGTGTTGGAGTACTCTGACCGTCTGAAGTCTCAACATTCTCTGCGTGTGTAGCATTGTCTTTCCTGACACCACTCATATCATCCATCTTAGCTTTTCCATTATTTTTCGGATCACTTGGAGGAGGAGGGGGTGGAGGGCCTCTGGATCTGGTATGGTATGTTGATGATGCCAGTATGTGCGAACCAACCTTAGGGGATGGGAGTAATCAAAATAAAGAAAAACAAAAGGTAAACAAGTCAGTAAGGATTTTGAAAAGGTATTTGCAGTATTTAAACACGTATTGCGGAAATACAAATGCACGTCCTAATTTGGGAACCTCATTGTGCCCGAGGTAGGCCTAGCGACACGTAGATTTGGATAAATTTAATGTCGATAACTGCCTCATTTCATTAGTATAGTAAATAAGACGAACCTTAAAACGACAAAAGATAAATGAGTTACTAATGGCATTTGCCTTATTACATTCGAATTCCAAAACGACTCTAGAAAAGCAAATAATCCTAATTTACTTGGTCCTAGAGGGACCTTCTCCAGGCTTGGCCTTTTTGGCCCCATCAATCAGATTCCCCAGGTCGCGCATGTCCAGCAGCAGATACACCCTTTCTAGGTGTCCTCCCTCGTTGCCCTCTGCATTCTGACAGTCTATGACTCTTTTTCTCATTTTCCCCTCTAGTTCCATTAGACCCTGCTCCAGATATTCCAACCTTTCTGTCGACTTTGTAGCCATTTCCCTCCACTCGTTCATTGACTCCATGTCTGTCTTGTGTTGTTCCAAATGCCTGGCCTCGGACTCAAGTACTATTTTGCGTAACCTCTTATACTCTACATGTGCTTCAGCAGCTTTATCTATGACCATGTTTCCTCGATCGATCCCTGACTCGACTATTCCTGCTATGCTACCATCCAACCATGATAGGTAGTACACATGAACTGTGTGATATCGATCTGGCTCAATGGTATCTTTTTCCACAATAATCTTCAAATGCCACATGTGTTGGGCCTTACATTTTTATGGAATGGCATCATCTTGAAAATCTGCTTTGTAATGACTCATTTTGGAGACTCGCGGTATGACTTGTTTTCTACTAGCTTGTCTCATGACCTTGATAGGAACATAGGGATATATGCCCCCTTAACCTAATCAACACCAAATGCGGAACATCCCTGGATCTGATGATGAATTCTCTAGTAGGGAACCACTCGAACATCCAATGAACCTTGTCCTCGGTTAGATTGTTGAAAAATTGTACCCAATCTATAGCATTCTCTGGTTGTGCAAACCTATCGGGGATGAAGGTCATTCTTTTCGGATGGTGGAAAGATATGTGGTCATTCCATGGTCTTCGTGGAAATTCTTGGCGATACTGGCCTCTTTGAAGATTCTCCAACAACCAAATTTGTAGCAGCAAGTTACAACCTTCAAAATGTTTGAACTCCTTCTTGCAACGATCCAGAGCTCGGTACATTTTCGCTACGATCATCGGGACAATAGTATATGTTTGTCCCTTAATCCCTTCCATTAAAGATTTGGTTACCATAGCCAACCTGGTGTGAATCCTGCCTCCTTGGACTGGGAATACTATTATACCCAGAAAACAGACGATGAATACGAAAACCCGACGATGAGTCCAACCCAGGGAAGTGATGGAGAATTCATCATGAAAAATACGATATGATTTGTTGTGTCCATATCGTTCGTAGAGGAAGTCAAAATATATGTAGGACTTCTTCAGGCATGCTAAATCATCATTCTTTCTCAGACCCATCATTTTCATAAATCCCCTAGGAGTGCGATTTTCTGGCACCAACAAACCGGGACTATCCCAGGGTAACCCAGCGAATCCTCATATTTCCTCCAAGAGAAGAGTCATTTCTATATTTCCAAAATGGAACACGACCCTTTCTCTGTCCCATCACATGTTAGCAGCCTCGATCAGCATGTTATTTGGTTGGATGTCTAATAAGGAGGGTAGATTTTCGAGAACCCTCTTCACATGATTTTTTTCGCTCGGCGAAAGATTTTCCCACTTCGTGCCGAACCTGGGGACTTCGTGCCTCATTTTCTGCAAAATAAACAAAGTTAGACCTTTTCCCCCTCTGTATTTGACTACTTACACATTAATGATTAGCATATCGGCAATTCTTCTCCAAATAATGCACATATCGTGATTAAGCCCGTAGGGATTATGGAAATCCCAGTGGGCTTTGGACAAGGTTTTTCTTAGAGGGTTATTATGCAGAAAACATACTAATCCATGCTAGGTTTGATCATGATGCATGTACAATTATCAGATTAAAGTTTCTATAGAAGTCTAGACTGTTACCCTCAAGAGGATGACTTGAGAGGGAAAGGCACGGAAAACCGTCGACTGCAACGCTGATCGACTAGTTTTACCGCAAATAAGCCCTTCCAAATTCAAAAAAGTAATATAGGAAGAGCGCAGACACTCATCAAGTGTTGCTATGGTAATAATTACGCACGAGTGGAGTATGATGTCGAACATGTATTTATGAAAAAAGGAAAATAACACGTTGTCAAGTATTTTACTGGATGAAAATGACAAAATGCGGTATTTAATAATTGTAAATACAAGAAAGAAAGAAAAACAAGGAAAGGAGTTGGTTTCCATAAAAAAAAAGGCTATAAAAACAGGAAAAAGGGAATTTAGTGAGCATAATGTTGTAGCCAAATTAAACGAAGGACGACAAATAAGTCCACATAAAGGGAAAATGGGGAAGGGATGTGCAAGTATTAGCAGAATAATAAAGACACGCTTATTGAGAAATACTAATTCACAAAACAAGTTCGTTATAGTAAGAGCCTAAGGATATCCCCAGCAGAGTCTCCATGTTGTCGCGTCCCCTTTTTCTCGCGAAATCGGGTTTCGACATTTGAAAACTCCTTTTTGAGAGAAAGGGAAAAGGAATTTTTTATTGAGAGTCGCCACCTAACGGATTAAGGTGCGGTAGGGCACCTATTGCAAATAACTCAGATTATACCAGTTTTCATCACCAGAGATCGGGTAAGGGCTCAGATTACCTCGAAGGGAAGGTGTTAGGCACCCCTTGAAGTCCACAAAGGTGGGTCCCGGCCGAACTTAACTTATGTGAATTAGTCTAAGAAAGCAAAGAAATTATTTAATAGGGATGGGGGTACTAAGGTTTTTTAGCCTATAGGGTCACCCCGTGCAACATAAATAATACTTCGTAATCCTCCAAGACAGGGGTGTTACTCATATTATTCAGCGGGCATAGACTATCATCTTCTGCTACCCGATTACTATCTTTGAGTTTTTACCTAAAGCGCTCTAATCAATTATAACTCGCGTCTCTTACCTATGGTCCTGGAGGCATTGGGACCCCTATTTAGGATGGTTCTAGACTCGACCTAAGTTGCTCAAAATTGTAAAATCTAAACGACATACAAAATAATTAGGACTTTCAAATAAGAAAAATATAGGCTCAAATTAGCCTCCACATATAAACAGAAAATGCACATAAGCTTATTAGCAGGTTTTATTGATTGCAGAGTCTTACAGGCAGGATATCTACGTGGTGTTGAACGAACAAACATGCAGTTATACATGAAATCAGTTTCTTAATGCGGGTATTAGAACCTACATATATTTGCCTACTGATTTTAGTACAATATGATTAAGCCTATTGACATGGCATCTAGGTGCTTTAGGAGACAGTGAATAATGGCAGGCTATAGGAACATGCCCAGAATTATTTGTTTTAATCCTATAGGCAGGTTTTCTAATGAATATAATTAGCACAGTACTGCATATTTTTAAAGAGATGAGTGGAACGATAATTGAAACTATTTTTAACCCTATAGGCATGATATCTATAATTAAAAATGGTTTTAAACACTATAGGCATGATTTCTACAATTAAATTGATTTTAAAAACCTATAAACATGATTTCCACAATTAAACTGATTTAAAACCCTATAGGCATGCTTTCTACAGCTAAACAATATACGAGCAAGAATTTGCACACATAATTAAACCAAGTATTGATCCTATGGTTACTAACACATAATTACTGGACAAATTGATACACCTAAAGCATCATTTTTAACATATCGCAGCATTAGTCCGATAGGCAGGATTTCTAGCATGTAAACACAATATGGAACCTATAGGCAGGATTTGTACATACGATTTCAACAACATAATATGGAACTTATAGGCAAGGCCAACAGCACAGTAGAGAACCTATAGGCAGGATTTCCACCCAACTTTGCGAATGAAAATAAGGACCCCTTCCCAATTTTACTAAATACCCGGAATTGTTATTACAAAATTATTACAGACAAAAGTTAATGAATTACAAAAGATAAGTAAAACAATTGAAAGCCTACAACATGCCCAAATACACCTGGACAGCCCAGGCCTTCAACCCATAACAGCTCCAAGGCTCATATTCATAGATACACAATAATCAGTGGTGAATGTTTCACCTATAGCACACAAAACCCAAATCTCTAGTGTGTCAGGGTTCCCAAAGGCTTCAAGAACCCAAGGCAGTGCTCACACTAGAGAAAATGGTTAGAAACACTTCAAGGGAGATTAGAAACCAAACCCCAATGTGTCAGAGTTCACAAGGATCTCACAGGGACTCCGAGCAGTGCTCATACTGGGGAGGTCAAGGACAGAACCTAAATGGCCTAAGAATGGGGATTCAGGGTAGCATAGGCAACACCCATAAAAGAGTAGAAAATTGCTGAGGGACAGAATTTGAAGAGACATACTTGATTTTAGGAAGCAAACATAGCAGAGTTCAAAAAACACAGCGCAGTTGATCAAAAAGGTCAACACGAATTAGAGACATAGGTAGAATTATATTGAAAGAGTTAGGAAAACAAGTTGGCAAGATTTACAAAGTTCTTCATGCACAAATGCATAATACTTAACAAGTTAAAACCTGAAAGGTCCAATTATGATAAGTGTACAGGCCAGTATTAAGGACAATCCATGTTTACTCATATGAGGAAACAAACAGCATTTAGACATGGTAGAAAACATAAATTTGATAAGTATCCTAGAGCCAAACAATCACTTGAAAGAGTATGGAATCAAATGAACTAAAGACATGCTAAAAAGACACATTATCAGGGCACATAAGTGACAGAAAGGCCTTAGCATTGATTCGAACACATCAAGGCAAACATTTCAAAGACTTAGTACATGTGAACTTGTCGATATCACCTATGGGTATTCTAGTGTTAACATAAGAGATTACTTTAGAAGGTTCCATGCAAGTGCTTAAAAAGGCTGCATACAGGAAGCAGTATTAGAAGGAATTAAGATAAAACACTTAAGAGGATTCATATTATTCAAAACAAGCATGAACTGTCTCGGAACTATCAATATTAATTAGAGAACTAAAGAGCCTCAAACAAACGTAAAATTGACAGAATCATGCTTAAAAGAAAATAAACTTAAGCACATTGGATCATAGACACAAGCCACATATACATAAGAAAAAACAGAAAGGGTACAGAAATCACCAGTTAAATGAGAAATTCAAGAAAATATAAAAACCACAGTGTTCTGAATCAACAATGAGAAGCAAAGCCCAGAACTTAATGGCCTTGGCTTTCAGCCGGCCAAGACCACAATGTAGAATAAGAATAATAACATAATAGAGTTTAAGTCTAGTGAGGTTAATGATTTTTGAGTTTGTCTAAAGGGAAAAAGGGAAATGGTTTAAATAGCCTTAAACTAGGGTATGCAAATATGGAAACAATAAATCACATTGTTTAAGGAAGAGTTCGGAACACTATTAAGGCAAGTCAATAATCAAACAAGTCTAACTAAAGCGAGTAACCATAGCATCAGTAAATGAAAACAGAATAATAATCGAAACCATACAATAAAATTAGTCAGAATGCACATAGATAGATACTGAGGAAGAAATAAAAAATATAAGAACCTTTAATAGTTTTGAGCCCTAAATTAGGGCCAATAATTTAGGTAGACAATATCATGAAAAATAGAAGGCAGATATACGGAAGGTCGAGATAATCAACCAAAACAAATCTTAATAGATCCTAGCAAGATCTGAGCCCTTATTTTAGGGCAAATAAATTAGGCAAAGTTTTTAACGAAAAATCACAAAGGAACAGACATATAAGAATATAAAAGACGTTTTAAACAAAAAATAATAAAAATATAAACAGATCTTTAAAAGATATAAACCCTAATATTTAGAGTAAGTGAGAACAGAGAAAAATCTCAGAGATTCGTACATAGAGAGAGGGAAGAAGAACACAGATGAGAAAAGAGGAAGGTTCGAACCAGTTTCGGTCCGAAAATGGAGAGATTAGCTTGCCATGTTAGGCGAGCTACTAAATTATACCATAATTGTCACGACCCAAAATCCTAACTGAGGTCATGATGGCGCCCAACAGTGGGGTCAGGCAAGCCAACTCTTAATTTACTAAAGGTTCCTTCTTATTAGTTTAAACACTTTAAAATATACTCAGTTTTTAAAAGTTAAAACATGATTTGTCAAAAATAATTAGCCAGTTTTAATCAAAACAATCATGATAAGGAATGAGTCAATATGTATATATACATGCCCGTAAACCAAAATAACAACTACGTGTGTGCCAGGAACTAGTGTCACAAGTCCTACGGGCATACTAACCGAATATGCAAAACATGATATACAATCCCACTATCTGAAAGGAATAGACAGGAAATAAGCAAAAGAAAACTCCAAGGTGCCGCCGAGGATTGTCAGGAGAAGCAACTCACTGTGAAGTCGGGTCCAACTGAGATCAAAATCGAGATCCGGTCTGATAACTAGATGCACCAGCCTCAGAACATGTACAATTAAGTACAAAAGTGCAGCATGAGTACATAAACAAATATGAACCCAGTGAGTATCCCGCATAACCTCGAAGAGGTAGTGACGATAGGTAGACGTGATACTTACTAGGGTCAACATTTCTAAATAACATGATTTAATAGGAACTAGGCAGGCATAACAGTCGTAGAAATTCACAAGGAGATATATCATCAAGTATAGTTGTATTTACCTTTGCATGTCAAATTTCACTAACACATAATGTACTAAATTCCCTTATTAACATGAACCAGTTTGTATAATTAAAACAAATTCCCAGTGAATCATACAGCACATAAAAGGTCGGACACGTACGACCGAAACGTCGTGAAAAAATAAATGTGCATTGCCGAGGGTCGAACGGCTCGAACAAAGATGCATCTATTACCCTGCTCGCGAATCAAACATGCGACGCGGTTGACATAATAGTAGGGTTAATCCTCTCACGAATCATACATGTGACGCGGTGCCGCATACATAGATAAAATTATCAATTTTTAGGGAATTATCAGAGATTATTCTTTAAGGCAAGAACCTAAGCAATATATCATGGAACACAACTTCCTAATATTCTCATGCCAAATCAGGGATAATAAGCAATTCAAGATACATTTAGGAATACATGTAAGGCACATATAAGCATGCTCGTGAGTCCTAGAACTACCCAACATAACATAGTAGTAGCTACGCACGGACTCTCGTCACTTCGTGCGCGCAAATAAGGACATGCAATTATTTATAATCACCTATGGGGACAATTCCCCCTTACAATATTAGAAAGGAGACTCACCTCATGCTGAACCTACTCCCCGGACCAAGAACGCGCCCGAAAATCCGAACTCTACACCCGAGGACTCGAAACTAGCCAAATGTTGCACAAATTATTAATTTATTCTAAGAATATGGAAATTCTCCTACTCATTTAGTAAATTTCCCATTCTTGAAGAAATTCTAAAATCCAACCCCGGGCCCACATGCTCGGATTCCAAAAATTCTCGAAGGAAACACTCACCCATAGCCTAAGGATCATTAATATACGATTTCTACTTGATTTCATAGCTAATTNATATTGGTAGTTAATTAAGTAGTATTCCATGCATGAAGCTAATATTAGAGTAGAATTTACTTACCTTCAATAACCAGGTCATTTGCCCCTCTAAAATAGTGGAAATCGCCCTAAGGAAGAAGAAGATAAGGGAAATGAGTTAATTCCCGTGTATAAAAATGCAGTATCTGAACAGCGTTTCCGCACCTGCGGCTCGAGGACCGTACCTGCGAGCAAGGCTCACACCTGCGGACATGGACTAGGGAGCCTGGGCCCGCACCTGCGGAGTGGAGACTGCACCTGCGGCTCCGTTCCTGCGGAATTTTGTCCGCACCTGCGAGAATCGGCCTGACCACTGGGGGTCGCACCTGCGCCTGCGGTCCCGCACCTGCGACTGGGAAACCGCACCTGCGGTCACACCAGAACAGGTGCACCAGCAGCTGATGCAGCTGGTTTTTGGCCTCATGTGGTGTCCGGGAGGCACCTAGGCCCACCCGAGCCCCCGTCCAAATATACCAACGAGTCCCAAATCATAATACAGACTCGCTCGAGCCTTCGGAACACCCAAAACAATGCTAAATCTCAAAATCACACCTCAAAACCCCTAGAACCAAACTTAGGAACTTTAAGTTTTCTAGAATTCACTAACAACGCGCCGAAATGACTTATACTACTCGGAATGACACCAAATTTTGTAGGCAAGTCATAAATGACATAACGTAACTATTCCTAGTCTCAGAATTCCGTTCAAACCTCGATATTGCAAAAACACGTCCTAAACCATAATAGGAACTTAAGGAACTCTTATTTCAATATTGGGCGCTGAAATGCTCCCGGATCATCAGAAACCTATTCCGAACATATGCCCAGGTCCGGAATCATCATACGAAGCTACCGGAATCGCCGAAACTCGATTCTGAGGTCGTTTACTAAAAATGTTGACCGAAGTCAAACTTGGACTTAAAGGCCAACCTTAAGGAACCAAATATTCCTATAGCACTCTAAACACCTCTGAATCCCGGACCACCAGTCCTCGCAAGTCATAAATCATAATAAGCCGCTATGGGAAGTTTCATTTAGGGGAACGGGGTCCGATAACGCAAAATGACCGGTTGGGTCGTTACATTNCGACTAGTTGGCCCTTCCACTGGACCTTTACGGTAGAAACTCTCTTGGACCTCAACTGGCGGTCCTGTCTATCAATAATAGCAACTGGCTCCTCCTCGTAGCCCAACCTCTCATCCAACTGAATAGTGTTGAAATCAACCACGTGAGAGAAATCGACGTGATACTTCCAGAGCATGGATACATGAAAAACTGGATGAACTCTTGATAAACTGGGAGGTAAGGCCAGCTCATAAGAAACCTCCCCAACTCGCCTTAACACTTCGAAGGGACCTATAAACCTCGGGCTCAGCTTCCCTTCTTCCCAAACCTCATAATACCTTTCATAGGCGAGACTTTTAATATGACCCTATCTCCCTCCATAAATGATACATCACGCGCCCTCTGATTCGCGTAACTCTTCTGCCTGGACTGTGCTGTGCGGACCCTCTCCTAAATCAACTTCACTTTCTCCAAAGCATCCCTCACCAGGTCGGTGCCATATAACTTAGCCTTGCCAAGCTCAAACCACCTGATAGGAGAACGACATCGTCGACCATACAAAGCCTCAAATGGGTCCACCTCAATGCTGGACTGATAACTAATATTATAAGCAAACTCGGCTAAAGGCAAGAACTGGTCCCACTGACCTCTGAAGTCAATCACACATGCCCTGAGCATGTCCTCCAATATCTGAACTGTATGCTCCGACTGACCATCAGTCTGAGGATGAAATGATGTGTTGAGATCTATCTGGGTACCCTCTCACTATGTAATGCTCTCCAGAAGTGCGAGGTGAACTGAGGACCTTGATTTGATACAATGGAAACTGGCACACCATGCAATCGAACTATCTCCCGAATATAGATCTGGGCCAACTTCTCAGAAGTATAAGTAGTAGCTACTGCAATGAAATGCGCTGATTTGGTCAATCTATCTACAATTACCCAAATCGCGTCAACCTTCCGTAAAGTCTGAGGCAACCCAACCACGAAGTCCATAGTGATGCGCTCCCATTTCCACTCAGGAATGGGCATCTGCTGAAGTAGGCCTCCTGGCCTCTGGTGCTCACACTTCACCTGATGGGAATTAAGAAACCTAGCCACATACTCCACAATGTCCTTCTCCATTCGCCTCCACCAGTAATGCTGATTCAAATCACGATACTTCTT
This sequence comes from Nicotiana knightiana, assembly GCA_005239525.1. Taxonomy (NCBI): domain Eukaryota; kingdom Viridiplantae; phylum Streptophyta; class Magnoliopsida; order Solanales; family Solanaceae; genus Nicotiana; species Nicotiana knightiana. The sequence continues at coordinate 78,086 of ML381502.1, forward strand.
CGTAGCACTAGGATGAATAGAATACCGAGAACTGTGTGCCTCCTCTAGAATCCTCTTCCTTAGGCCATCAACCTTAGGAACACATAAGCGGCCCTGAAGTCTCAGAACACCATCCTTGCCAATAATAATCTCCTTGGCCCTGCCCTGAACCACTGTCTCTCGTAGCTCAGCCAAACACGAATCATCATACTGCGGAGCCTTAATCTCCCCCAATAACGAAGACTGAGCAACCATATGTGCAAGAACTCGACGAGGCTCTTAAAGGTCTAATCTCACCAGGCGATTAGCCAAGGACTAAATGTCCAAGCCTAGAGGTCTCTCCTTTTCTGCAATATAAGCCAAGCTACCCATACTCTCCGTCTTCCTGCTCAAAGCATCTGCTACCACATTTGCCTTGCCCGGGTGATAAAGAATGGTGATATCATAATCCTTCAACAACTCAAGCCATCTGCGCTGCCTCAAATTAAAATCCTTTTGCTTGAAAAAGTGCTGCAAGCTATTGTGGTCTGTATAAACCTCACAGGACACTCCATACAAGTAGTGCCTCTAAATCTTAAGAGCATGAACAATCGCCGCCAACTCCAAATCGTGCACAGGGTAATTCTTATCATGAACCTTCAGCTGGCGCGAAGCATAAGCAATGACTCTCCCCTTATGCATCAATACACACCCCAAGCCAACGCGTGAAACGTCGCAATATAATGTATACATCCCAGAACCGGAAGGCAATACTAGAACTGGTGTTGAGGTCAATGCTGTCTTGAGCTTCTGAAATCTCTCCTCACACTCGTCAGACCATCAAAACGGGGCATTCTTCTAAGTCAATCTAGTCAATTGGTCTGCAATAGAAGAGAACCCCTCCACAAATCGGCGATAATAGCCTGCTAGCCCAAGAAGCTCCTGATCTCTGTAGCTGAAGTAGGACGCGACCAACTATGAACCGCCTCAACCTTCTGAGGATCAACCTTGATACCCTCTCTGGATACCACATTCCCCAAGAATGCCACGAAATCCAACCAGAATTCACACTTGGAGAACTTAGCATATAGCTTCTGTTCCCGCAAAGTCTAGAGCACAACTCTCAAATGCTGCTCGTGCTCCCCCAGACTACGTGAGTAAATCAAAATGTCATCAATGAAGACAATGACAAAGGAATCAATATACGTCCCGAACACCCTATTCATCAAGTCCATGAATGTCGTGGAGCATTAGTCAAACCAAAGGACATCGCCAGGAACTCATAATGGCCATATCTCGTACGAAAAGCAGTCTTCGGAACATCTGAAGCCCGAATCCTCAAATGATGATACCTAGATCTCAAATCAATCTTAGAAAACACACGAGCACCCTGCAACTGGTCAAACAAATCATCGATGCACGGCACAGGATACTTGTTCTTAATGGTGACCTTGTTCAACTGGCGGTAATCAATACACATCTGCATAGACCCATCCTTCTTCTTTACAAATAGAACTGGAGCACCCCACGGCGATACACTTGACCTGATGAACTCCTTAGCTAACAACTCCTCAAGCTGCTCCTTCAACTCTTTCGGAGCCATACGGTACGGAGGAATAGATATGGGCTGGGTGCCTGAAGCTAAGTCAATGCAGAAATCAATATCACGATCCGGAGGCATGCCCGGAAGATCTGAAGGAAGCACATCAGCAAACTCTCGAACCACTGACACTGAATCAATCGTCGGAGACTCGGCGGTGGTGTCCCGCACATAAAAAAAATAGGCCAGACAACCGTTCTCGACCATGCGTCGAGCCTTCAAGAATGAAATAACCCGGCTGGCTGTACTAACTGAGGAACCTCTCTACTCCAGCCTAGGTGACTCGTGCATGGCTAGAGTAACTGTCTTGGCATGGCAATCTAGCACGGCATAATAAGGAGATAGCTAATTCATGCCCAAAATAATCTCGAAATCAGCCATGTCGAGCAATAAGAGATCCACTCAAGTATCGAATCCACAAAATGAAATCACACAAGACTGACAAATCTGGTCTACAACCACAGAATCGCCCACGGGAGTGGACACATAAATAGGAGAACCCAAGGACTCACGAGGGATATCAAGAAAATGAGCGAATAAGAATGAAACATAGGAATAAGTGGGTCCTGAATCAAATAACACGGATGTCTCTCTACCACATACTTTAATAATACCTGTGATCACGGCGTCTGAGGCCATTGCATCTGATCTAGCCGGGATAGCATAGAATCTAGCTGGAGTACCGGAAGACTGAGCCCCGCCAGAATTAACAGGAGTTGGTTAACCTCCGTTGGCATGAGTAGGGGCTGGCAGAGTTCCCCCTGCCTGGCCTCCACCTCTGGGATGACCTCTACCAGTCTGCCCTCCACATCTGGGTGGACGAGCCGTCGGTGCTGGAAATGTAGGCTGATAGCTCTGCTGAACGGCCTTGCCCCGAAGCCTGGGACAAGTCCTCCTCATATGGCCCGGGTCCCCACACTCATAACATCTGGCTGGTGGCATGGCCTGCTGCCCTGAAGAAGGACCCTGGAAAGCTAGGGGACGGGGAGAACTTTCCGCCATGGCAGTGAAGTAAGGAATAGAAGACCCCTGATCACCGGAATACCCGCCTGAGGAACCCTGAATGGCTGGTGGGCGGTAGGAACTCTCTGGAATGGCGCTGAAATAGGGCCTCACTAGAGCACCACGGGGAGGTGGCGGAGGAGCTGAATATGGATGCCTGCTAGACTGGCCTCTACCGAGCTGACCTCTACCCCTGGCTAGGGCACCTCTGAAATCTCCTGAAAATCTAGCCCTCTTATCCTATTGACCCTGCTCTCTGCCTCTCGAACGATAACCCTCAATCCGGTGAGCTATCTCGACCACAAGCTGATAGGGAGTCCCCATCTCCACCTCTCGGGCCATGTTGGCCCTAATACCTAAGTGCAGCCCTGCTACAAATCTTCGCACTATCTCAGCATTAGTAGGAAATATCATAAGGGCATGATGGGACAACTCAGAAAGCCTGGCCTCGTAATCTGTCACAGACATCTGCCCCTGCTCCAGCTGCTCAAACTGATACCGCAGCTCTTCCCCCTCGGAGGGTGGAATATACCTCTCCAGGAACAGCTGAGTGAACTGCTTCCAAGTGATGGTAGGAGAACCTGCTGGTCTACCCAGGATGTAGGACTATCACCATCTGCGGGCCCTGCCCTCAAGCTGGAAAGTAGTGAAGTCCACTCCATGGGACTCCAGTATCCTCATGTTGTGCAGTCTGCCCCTGCACCTATCAATAAAGTCCTGGGCATACTCTCCCTTCTCACCCCCGAAGATAGGAGGGTGAAATCGGGTCCATCTATCCAGTAACTTTTGCGGATCACCGTCCGCAGCTGGTCTGAGCTCAGGTGCTGCTGCTACTGGCTGGGCTCCAACCATGGGAAGTGTACCCGAGGTATGATGAAGTGTTGTTGTCTGGCCTGCAGCCTGGTAGTAGGGGTCTGGGCTCCCCCTCCAGCCTGAGATGTGGCAGGATCTACTGGAAATAAACAAGCCTGGGATATAGTGTCCATGAATTGCATCATACGGCCCATGATCTCCTGGAATCCTGGCGCCGTCATGAAATCTACTGGAGCAGAACCTGCTGGGGGAACCTCACCCTGCTCCTCTATAGTGGGACCCTCTTGTGGTACGACTGGAATAGCTCGAGGACGCCCTCGTCCCCTACCTCGGGTTGGTGCCCTCCCCCGGCCTCTGTCATGGCCGCGAACAACAGGGGTAGCGGCCCCTCCCGGATATGGAACATCGGATGTACGCGTCCTCACCATATGTGAGAGAATAGAAGAACGAAATTTAGTAAACCATTGACTACACGATAGAATAAAAATAAGGAGAGGTTTCCTAACACCCTATAGCCTCCCGAAGATAAGTACAGACGTCTCCATACCGATCCGCAAGACTCTACTAGGTTTGCCCGTGACTTGTGAGACCTATGTGAACCTAGTGCTCTAATACCATGTTTTCACGACCCAAAATCCTAGCTGAGATCGTGATGGCGCCCAACAGCGGGGTCAGGCAAGCCGACTCTTAATTTACTAAAGGTTCCTTCTTATTAGTTTAAACACTTTAAAATATACTCAGTTTTTAAAAGTTAAAACATGATTTGACAAAAATAATTAGCTAGTTTTAATCAAAACAGTCATGATAAGGAATGATCCAATATGTATATATACAGGCCCGTAAACCAAAATAACAACTACGTGTGTGCCAGGAACTAGTGTCACAAGTCCTGCGGGCATACTAACCGAATATACAAAACATGATATACAATCCTACTGTCTGAAAGGAATAGATGGGAAATAAGCAAAAGAAAACTCCAAGGTGCCGCCGAGGATCGTTAGGAGAAGCAGCTCACCGTGAAGTCGGGTCCAACTGAGATCAGAATCGAGATCCGGTCTGATAACCAGATGCACCAGCCTCAGAACATGTATAATTAAGTACAGAAGTGCAGCATGAGTACATAAACAAATATGAACCCAGTGAGTATCCCGCCTAACCTCGAAGAGGTAGTGACGAGAGGTTGATGTGATACTTACTAGGGTCAACATTTCTAAATAACATGATTTAATAGGAACTAGGCAGGAATAACAGTCGTAGAAATTCACAATGATATATATCATCAAGTATAGTTTTGTATTTACCTTTGCATGTCAAATTTCACTAACACATAATGTGCTAAATTCCCTTATTAACATGAACCACTTTGTATAATTACAAAAAATCCCCAGTGAATCATACAACACATAATAGGCCGGACATGTACGGACGAAACGTCGTGAAAAAATAAATGTTCACTGCCGAGGGTCGAACAGATCGAACTATAGATGCATCTATTACACCGCTCGCGAATCGAACATGCGACGCGGTTGACATAATAGTAGGTCTATTCCGCTCACGAATCATACATGTGACGCGGTGCCGCATACATACATACATAAAATTATCAATTTTTAGGGAATTATCAGAGATTATTCTTTAAGGCAATAACCTAAGCAATATATCATGGACCATAACTTCCTAATATTCTCATGCCAAACTAGGGATAATAAGCAATTCAAGATACGTTTAGGAATACATGTAAGGCATATATAAGCATGCTCGTGAGTCCTAGAACTACCCAACATAAAATAGTAGTAGCTACGCACGGACTCTCGTCACTTCGTGCATGCGTAGTCCCCGCAAATAAAGACATGCAATTATTTATAATCCCCTATGGGGATAATTCCCTCTTACAAGGTTAGAAAGGAGACTCACCTCGTGCCGAACCTACTCCCCGGACCAAGAACGCGCCCGAAACACCAAACTCTACACCCAAGGACTCGAAACTAGAAAAATGTTACACAAATTCATTAATTTATGCTAAGAATATGGAAATTCTCCTACTCATTTAGTAAATTTCCCATTTTTGAAGAAATTCTAAAATCCAACCCCGAGCCCACATGCTCGGATTCCAAAAATTCTCAAAGGAAACACTCACCCATAGCCTAAGGATCATTAATATACGATTTCTACCTGATTTCATAGCTAATTCATGGGTAAATTCTCAAATTATCGAAAGCCCTAGGTTACTACCCCGTTCTAGAATTTCCACTAATTTAGGTAGTTAATTAAGCTAGTATTCCATGCACGAAGCTAATATTAAAGTAGAATATACTTACCTTCAATAACCAGGTCGTTTGCCCCTCTAAACTAGTAGAAATCGCCCCAAGGAAGAAGAAGAAGATAAGGGAAATGAGTTAACTCCCGTGTATAAAAACAGAGTGTCTGAACAGCATTTCCGCACCTGCGGCTCGAGGACCACACCTACGAGCAAGGCTCGCACCTGCGGACATGGACTAAGGAGCCTGGGCCCGCACCTGCGGAGTGGAGACCGCACCTACGGCTCCGCTCCTGCGGAATTTTGTCCGCACCTGTGAGAATTGGCCTTACCACTTGGGGTCGCACCTGCGAAGCTGGGACCGCAGGAGCGGTCCCGCACCTGCGACTGGGCAACCGCACCTGCAGTCACACCAGAACAGGTGCATCAGTAGCTGATGCAGCTAGTTTTTGGCCTCGTGTGGTGTCCGGGAGGCACCTGGGTCCACCCGAGCCCCCGTCTAAATATACCAACGAGCCCCAAATCATAATACGGACTCGCTCGAGCCTTCGGAACACCCAAAACAATGCTAAAACTCAAAATCACACGTCAACACCCCTAGAACCAAACTTAGGAACTTTAGGTTTTCTAGACTTCACTAACAACGCGCCGAAACGACTTATACTACTCGGAATGACACCAAATTTTGCAAGCAAGTCATAAATGATATAACGGAACTAGTCCCGGTCTCAGAATTCCGTTCGGATCTCGATATCACAAAAACACATCCCAAACCATAATAGGAACTTAAGGAACTCTTATTTCAATATTGGGCGCCGAAACGCTCCCGATTCATCAGAAACCCATTCCGAACATACGCCCAGGTCCAGAATCATCATACGAAGCTACCAGAATCACCGAAACTCGATTCCGAGGTCGTTTACTAAAAATATTAACCGAAGTCACACTTGGCCTTAAAGGCCAACCTTAAGGAACCAAATGTTCCTATAGCACTCTAAGCACCTCCGAATCCCGGACCACCAGTCCCCGCAAGTCATAAATCATAATAAGTCGTTATGAGAAGTTTTATTTAGGGGAACGGGGTTCGATAACGCAAAAAAAACCGGTCGGGTCGTTACAATAATCGATTAGCCAGTAGTAAGATAGAACTAATAAGGCAAGGAAATCCTCAAGGGATTCCATATCTAGTGGGAATCGGGGGAGGTTAGGGGGTGACGGCGTCTAGGGTTCACAAGAGAGGGAAAGGGGTGAGAGGATTCAGATACGGCGGGTTAGAGGAAATGGGGGGATTAGGGTTTGGGAGTTAATATTAAAAGGGGTAGGTTGATAGGGGTCGTTGATCTTAGGAGATCAACGGGCAGGAGTTAAAATGTGAGCGGGGCGGGTCGGTAAATGGGCCGTGACCGGGTGGGAGTAATTGGGTCATTGGTTTTGGGATGGGGTTATTTGGTTAGGCATTTTAGGTGTTGGAGTGGGTAATTGGGTCCGAAAATAGGTTTAGATTAGGCTATAAGTTAAATACCCATTTTTAATTAATAAAATAATTCATAAAAATTATAAATAAAATAGTAAAAGTATTATTTGTGCATAAAAATGATTAATGAAAATTATTTAACACTATAAAATATAAAGAGTTATTTTTGCATAAATAAAGTAATTATAAGTATATATGGGCTATTATTGTAAAATATGCAATTTTAGCCTTAAAAAATACAAAATGTAATTATAATAAATGCACTTAAAATATTTAAAACCTCATATGGGTATAAATGATAGGTTTAGATGATTAAATCATCATAAAATAATTTGTGATGCAATTAATGATTATTTATATAATTAAATATGGGAATAAATTAATTTAAAAATCTTTAAAATTATAGAAAATTAGGAAAAATGCATATATGTGTTTATGAATCAAATGATGATGCATATGTACTATTTTGAAAGTATATATGTACATTTAAAAATATGAGGAAACAATTGGGTATCAACAGCATGCCAACCAACCATACACATAACGAATTGGGAAGTAAACTCTAGAAGGATCGAGTGGTGGGCCATTTAAAATTGTGTTTAATAACTTGTAAATGCTAGCTAAGACTTGAACGACGAGGTTAATTCTTTTCCCACACGCTAGAAGGCCTGAAATATTGAAAGTCTCAGGCCGAATAAAGTCGCCTTCTTTTGTAGTGAGTACAAAGCCACATAACCAGCATGATAAAAAAGCAGCCGAGTATACTTCGTCTTTCTTGTCGCTTCCAACGCCAAGTTTAACAAATAGTGCATCTTCAACTTCCAACCAATTGACCATTTTACCTATGGCTCCAGTATGGTTGTATGTTGATTTGGGACGAGCTGACTTCTTTTCTTTTCTCGCTGGAGGTTGTTCATACTTTAAAACCTTTTTGCTCCAAAAATCTATCCATATTCTCACATGAACGTTATGATTTTTAGTGTTTCCCTCTCGAAGTTGGTGATATGCATCAAACAATTGCTGACAGGCTTGTGGAAGGAACATTTTATCCTTGCGTAAGCACCTGTAAGTTCTCAAGTATTTGGAATAACTTCCTCATAAGGAGACCCCATTAAAGGCAGACCCCAATAGTGCACAAATCCTAAAGGGATATGGATAAATCTCAAACTGAGGTAAGCAACGTGTTTGTAAAAGGACACCAAGCCTCACAAAGGCTTGCATGATACTTGTAGAATGATCATAAGTAAACAATAGGTAAATATTGGTGGCCCTCAATGCTCGATGGTTCCTACTAAGGATATCTTCGGTCCACTCCCAATAGCCGGGAATATAATCAAATTCGCCACCAAAAGTTAAGGAATTACTCTAATATACTTCTCCTTTGAGGATTTGTTGTCCTAAGCATGGGAGGGAACTTGACACATTCTTAAATTTGTGATTATGGGAGAGAAGAGTCCATGTCTTGAATTTACGTTTGGTGTTTTCAAAGGTCTAATCTACCAAACGAAATGGATTTTGCAAGGATGGCCACGAAGCTGCATATAAGTCTGTCAGTGGTGTATCAACTAGTAATTTGGGTTCTTTTTTACTATCTTTGTGCTCTGAAATTACAAGGTACTTGGACATGGAGGAAGAGTATGTTGAGTCTCTGAAGTAAACCATGTTCAAGCTGAATAAAAATATTGTTAGTACCTAAGTCAAAAGGGAAGAGTAACAATCACAATCTTGAAAGAGGGCATGAAAAAAGGATGTTTGTGTCAGACTTTTTAAAGGTTTTTTATTGCAAACTTTTAAAGGTGTTCGTCTCAAACTTTTTAAGGCATTCGAATTTTTAAAGTTTTTGTTCCGAACTTTTAAAAGGCGTATGTTTCGAACTTTAAAAGGTGCTTGTGAAGGTGTTCGTGACGAACTTTAAATAGTCCCCACTGCCGACTTTTAAAGATCTCTACCACGAATTTTTAAAGGTCTTCACCGCGAACTTTTAAAGGTCTTCACTGTGAACTTTTAGAGATCTTGACCACGAGCTTTTAATAATTTTTTTGCGAACTTTTATGGTTCCTCGCCACAAATTTTAAGAATCTTCATCACGAACTTTTAATGGTATTCATCTCGAACTTTTAAAGTGCTCCGTAGTTTGATAAAGTTAATTCTAAAAAGAAAAAAAAAGGATACAACAGAGTACAAAAAGAAGAAAGCACAAACGAAAAAGAAGTAATCACCTTCGCGTTAATGCTTCCAAATCGTCAAAAGTAGATGAAAAGTGGCTTGCAAATGCTGGAATTGACGTTAATATAATGACGAGCATGTGGTATTTATAAATTTTAGAAGACGCTATTAAGAAATAAAGCACCGATGTGGGATTGAGTGTATGAGGACACTGCTATAATTCTTTTCCGTGTAGGATTCATCTGCTCGGCGACATGAATCCAAGATGGACTCGAATTGTTGTAAGAAGCGAACCAAATATAAAATTGGGTCTAATCATGACAATGAGGAAAGGCTTCCTTTCCCAAAAGGAATTGTAGACATAATGCGACAATTATGATTTCATATTGAATAACTTTCAATAGTTTTGTCTTATCCCTATTTAAATTAAATAGTCATTATATTGTTCAAATAAATGATCGGGTGTACAAGTAACAAAATCACATGGACAATATTTTGTATTGTAAACTAGCCTAAGCCATATTTGATAGACCGCCAGTACTTCATTACCCTTTTTCGGTTTTGACAAGTCTACATCTCAACAAGTCTTGAAGTAGGGGGTATTTGTAGTCATGCAAAAATTTATTGAATTTAAATTCAATAAGTAATTTGGACTATATTTTAAATATACTAGTCCAAATAAATATTATGGGACAATATAATTGAATTAATTATATAAATCCAATATATATAGATTAAATAAATAAGTCTTAATCCATTGGGCTAGCCCAATTAATTGGGCTAAAGTGATGGACCCACTTTATTAAGTCCAAAATATCATCCTCCTGGAGGCCCAATTTGGTGCCACGTGTCAAATGATGTGGTATGCCAAATCAAACGAAAGATCCAATAGGATCATGCCACGTGTCAAAATGACAAGACATGCCAAATCACATTAAAAGGCCAATGAAATCGCACCACGTGTGCAAGTGACATGTTCTGGCCAATCAAATGCGGCCTTGTCACACTTCAATTTGATTGGTCCGAAAGAGTGTGTTCTTATCATAACTCTTCCCTCCCACAACTACAAATATGGGTCTTCATAACTCAGAAAAGACACCAGAAGTTATAATAAGAAGCAAGAGGGAGCTCGTGGATCAAACGCTGCAAATTTCTCTAAAAGCTACAAGCATTCAAATGTTCTAAGGATTAAAAGATCAAGGCGAATATTCAAGAACAAGCTGCAAGCCCTTGGATTAAAAGTACGTCGAAATCAAGATCAAGCTTCAAGCACTTGGATTAAAATAAAATAAAATTCAAGATTAAGCTCGGAGGCTCTTTTATTTACTGTTGAAAAGAAGAATCAGAGGATTCATAGAGATTGTACACTCATATTATTTGAAATAAAATACTACGATTGTTGCAATATTTTTCGGTCTTGATTATATTTTCTCGACGCAATTTATTATCTATGAATTCTGTAGTTCTGAACTACAGTATGATTTGATCCTCTTCATCGAGGTATGTAGGCAGCTTAGAGTTTAATTATGAGTTCAGTCACATAAATTCAAAATATACATAACCCCGCAATCGTTTCCCGAATGAAGTACGATGAAGTGTAATTCATTCAATCGGCACTTGAAAATCGAGTGTGATACTATTCTTCTGTCAAACTTTGGATCCCATTTGATTTAAAGGGGACAACCCTCCATAGTAAATTGGTATCTTCAATGGGACGATTTTAGGAGGATGCCAAGTATTTGGGCTGAAATTTGGGGGGGTTCACTATGTCTTCATGTTCGCCAAATCTTTAAGTCTTCCGGTCTTCAAGTTCTTCGGTCTTCAAGTCGAAATATTTAAGCCTCAAAGTCTTCAAGTTGAGGTCCTCAAACTCTTCGGTCTTCAAGTGGAAGTATTTGAGCCCTCAAAGTCTTCAGGTTGAAGCGTCAAAGTCCGCCGAATCTTCAAGTCCATCAAATCTTCAAGTTTGTCGGTCTTCAAGTTGAAGTTTGCAAAGTCCGCCAAATCTTCAAAGTTTTCCAAGTGTTCAAGTCGATATCGTCAAGTCCACGAAGTCTTCGAGTTGAAACTTTATAATTTTTCAATCTTAAGGTGGACGTATGAGTCCCTTTGAACCTTAAGTTCGCCTCTTCGTGGGTTTGTCCTTAAAAGGAAACTATAACTTTTCAATCTAAAGGTGGACATATAAGTCCCTTTGCACCTTAAATTGGCCTCTTTGTGGGTTTTTTCTTAAAGGGAAGTATAACTTTCCAATCTTAAGGTGGACATAAGAGTCTCTTTGCACCTTAAGTTGACCTCTTCGTGAGTTTGTCCTTAAAAGGAAACTATATTTTCCAATCTTAAGGTGGACATATAAGTTTCTTGAGAGTAATCTTTCAGATAGTCAGGGTACATTGAGAGTAATCTCTCCGATAGTCGGAGAAAATTGAGAGTAATCTCTCCGATAGTCGGGCCATATTGAGAGTAATCTCTCCGACATTAGGGGCACATTGAGAGTAATCTCTCCGACAGTCAGGACACATTGAGACTAATCTCTCTGATAGTTGGGCCACATTGAGAGTAATCTCTCCGATAGTCAGGCCACATTGAGAGTAATCTCTGCGATGGTCGGAGCATATTAAGAGTAATCTCTCCGATAGTCGAACCACATTGAGGTAATCTCTCTGATATTCGGGCAAGAATGAGTACTCATCCCATCACACCCTATGATCACCTTCTTCATGTATGAATCATCCCTTTGAACAAGAATTTATCTGTGACTTGGCCTACGAAAAAAAGGTACACAAAACATATGCAGAAAAAGTAAATAATTTTTTTACCTATCAACGATGGACTTGGACAAGATTGAAGATGCCACAAAGTGATGTTCGACAAGTATAAGCATATGGGTTTATACACAATTTTTAAATACAACGTTGAAAATGTAGTGGCGGTGTAGGACAACGATAAAGGCGGTGATTTAATGCTTCTATCATCAAGTAAACATCAGCTAAAGCAATTTGTCTTCGAGTAAAATACAAACTCGCAGGTCTCGTGAAAGTTGTCTTACATAATTGTCCACTACTGTCTTGAAAAGTTTTCTAGTACAAGTCTAAGTTTTAAGTTCTAGTTAATTCTTTGGCAAGATTATAAAGACTAGGTGCATTTGTTTCTAGTCATACGTGGAGGGAATCTTTGGCAATATTGATTCAAGTGCCAAGTATTATATTGCTTACATAGTTTTGATATTCTTTATATACGAATATGAACGGATATCAAAAGTCTCAAGGAATAACTTGCACAAACAATTTTGATTTGATTCGAACTCCAAATTCAATGCCCTGTTAATACTTCAAGTCTAGTCTTTAAAAAGTTCTAACACTTCGACAAGTTTTGAAGTAGGGGTATTTGTAGGTATTTAAATTTTATTGAATTTAAATTCAATAAAATAATTTGGGCTATATTTTGAGTACAAAATATTTTAGTCCAAATAAATATTATTCGTCACAACCCAAAATCTATTAAGGTCGTGATGGCGACGGACACCATGGTCAAGCAAGCCAATCATTAATTAGTTGAATAAATTCATGTTTTAACATTTTTGAAATCATTACCTTTAACTTATTACGTAATAACTAAACAAAAATCCGTTAAGTAAATACGACAGTCTAATATTCAATTTTTATAAAATACATCCCATACACATCCCCCAGAACCCGGTGTCACAAGTGCATGAGCAATTTCTAAGAATTTATACAATCATTACAAAGCTCCGAGATACAAATTGGACAATGGAATTTAAAACAAAATGAATACAATACGAGGGAGACTCTGTCAGCTGCGGATCACCTCCGGATGATACAGCTCGCCTAATTCTCCAAACTAGCCACATCGCTGTGAAAGTACCTGTACAATAAAAATGCACAGCAAGTGTAGCATGAGTACGAAAACAACGTGTACTCAGTAAGTCGCCCGCCTAACCTCAGAGAGGTAGTGACGAGAGGTCGAATTAGACACTTGCTAGAGGTCAATATAGTATATTCAAGTGAGACACTAAGCATGAATGTCATAGACAATTTATTAAGATAGGAATAATTAATGTCAACCCTTCCATATTTAACACTTTAAGTCTTCTTCATTTTATTAACAAATAATCAAACATGGATGATTTAATCATTTAACAAATAATCAACGGGAAAGAATGACTCCTTCCAAAATTTTAATAACTTTAAATCTCTGTCATTTCAGTCGAAAACTTAAGATTTCCAGGCCTGTAATCAGGTACAATCACAGCAAGTACGCAGTAAATATCATGTGCAAGCAATGCCGAAGGTGGAACGGTGCGGACCAACAATAATAAATTGTGCACTGCCGAAGGGTCAAACGGCTCGAACCATAGATGCATCTATTTTTCCCCGCTCGCAAATCGATCATGCGACGCGGTCAACATAAAAATAATAAGGCTAGCCTGCTCGCAAATCATACCTGCGACTCAGGTGCTCATATGTACACATACTCACATAATAAATCCATATTTTTATCAAGAAAGCAGTTACTCAGGAAAGTGGTAAAATTCTTCTTAAAGGAACACGAAAAATAGCATTTAAATCTTTGTTTTGAACTCATTTTGCCAAGTTTAATAATATTATTCGGTATTATATAATTATTCATATAGGAATCAATTATCTTTCTAAATGATTAAGAGAGGTACACTCTAGTCTTCTTAGGAAATAATTTACCGATTCAATAGCATTAACAGTTTAATATTATAGGCAGAATCACATGTACAACACGTAAGGCACGTTAGTGGGTCCTAGACTACCCGGACACGGCATAGTAGTAGCTATGCACGGACTCCCGTCACCTTGTACGTACGTAGCCCCCGCAGATAGTAGCACATTTTTAATTAGTTCACCTAGGGGGACAATTCCCATCATACAGTTAGAAAGGAAACTTACCTCGCTCCGAAATTCCTTAACCGACTCCCAATCCCTTCCAACGACTCCAACGGATGCACAACGCCCCAAAACTACCAAATAACGGGCAAAGCAATGAAAATTCATTCTAATATTTGCAACAATTCAAATTATATAATTTTCCCAACTCCACTCAGTGAATTGACCAAAATTCCCTTGGGCCCACGTGCCTGGAATCCGAAATTTCTCGAAGATATATTCTACCCATAGCTTTACTAGTTCAAATATACAATTTACTCTAAATTCTATGCTCAAATTCGTGGTAGAAATCCAAAATACCATTTTTAGGTTTTTCTTCAAAATTTCCAAATTTTTTCACAATTTTTATGTCTAATTCCATGCATAAACCTTGTATTTAACTTAAAAGCATGAAGAAATTACTTACCTAGTAATGCATGATGAAAATCCCTCTTGAAGCTCCCCTAAAATCGCCCCATCCATAAGAAATATGAGAGAAATGGCCAACAAACCTCGATTTTAAAACATTCTGCCCAGGCCATTTTTCGCACCTGCGATAAAATTTTCGCACCTGTGATTCCACAGGTGCGCCCAAGAGCCCGCACCTACGGCTTCCTTCTCCTCCAGCCGGATTCGCACCTGCGACCCATAGTCCGCATCTGCGCCTTCGCTGGTGCAGAAATTCCGTCGCACCTGCACTCCCATCCAAGCCAGCAAATCTCCGCACCTGCGGCCAAATCCTCACAGGTGCGGTCACACTAGACACCAGCAGCCCAGCTCCTCTTCTAACTTCAAATTTGATCTGTTAACCACCTGGAATCCACCCGAGGCCCCCGGGACCCCGTCCAATTACACCAACATGTTCCAAAACATAATGTGGACTTGCTCGAGGCCTCAAATCACATCAAACAATGCCGAAATCACGAATCGCACTAAAACTCAAACTTTATGAACTTGAAATTCCAAACTTCCACATCCGATGCCGAAACCTATCAAATCACGTACGATTGACCCCAAATTTTGCACACAAGTCATATTTGTCATTACGAACCTGTTCCAACTTCCGGAATCGCATTCCAACCCCGATATCAAATTTCCACTTCCGGTCGGATTTCTCAAAAACCTTCAAATTCCTATCTTTAGCCAAACGACTTCAAAATAACCTACGGACATCCGAATTCACTTCCGATCGCGCTCCCGACTCCAGAATCACCATATGGAGCTATTCCCAGGCTTGGAATCCCAAACGGATATCAATATCACTAAAATGCGCTTCAAGCCAAACTTAGGAAATTTTCTTCAAAATGCTGACTTCCATAATATACGCTGAAACGCTCCCGGGTTATCTAAAGCCCGATCCGGACATACGCCCAAGTCCGAAATCATCATACGAACCTGCTGGAACCTTGAAATCCTAATTCGGAGGTTGTTTACTCAAAATTCCAATCTTAGTCAATTTCTCCAACTTAAGGCTTCTGAAATGAGAATTTCTTTCCAATTTGACTCCAAACTTCCCGAGATTCAACTCTGACCATGCCCACGAGTCATAATACCTGAAATGGAGTTGTTCATGACTTCAAACCGCTGAACGACGCGCTAGAGATCAAAACAACCGGTCGGGTCGTTACATTCTCCCTCATTTAAACCGACGTTCGTCCTCGAACGTGCTAAGAACTGCTTTGGAGTTATCTGAAATCACTGTTTAACACTTCGAGCACCTACCCGTGCTACCACAAGCCAATTGGGTACATTAGCTTGATCAAATCTGAAGATTTCTTCTCTTACCCATATAATAAGCTCAGAATCCAGTTCCAACACCTGAAATCTCTCTGACAGGCCTAGTTCCAATATATGAACACCATATCAACTACCACACGACATACCAAAACATGACTACATACCTTTGCTGAATCAGCACCATGCACCGCATAACCCATCATCTGACAACAATGACACTCCCTGAACCTTAATAGCCAAAATTCCACGAATCTGATGCTCCCAATGCACCTCATGATATATATATACATTCTGCTATAATGCTGGCGATACCACCACAACGGAGGAGATGTGTAGAAATTCACAACCAACAACAGAGTTAACAAATCATTGAATATCTCCTCTTGACTAGAATCATCACCTCATTACAAACCAATAAGGGTAATTGTCCTTTAATGTATGTCTCATAATCTTATCGCACTGATCGCTGATCCAATAATCTCGTCTCACCCAGTATGAACTGCTCAGACAACAAATCACCCCAACCATGACCAACAGTCTCACATGATACCACAACGCGCCAATAGGCCATAACGCGAACATGATACATAAAGGAATGACTCGGGAAGGGACTACTCGACTCACGCAACTAATATGAACTTTCTCAGAAAATAGTAAGTAAAACACAAGAAAATAAATATAGGAACCTTACTCAACATCACATTGTTGCAGCGTGAAACCTGATCAAAATAACATACCCGTGGAGACGTGCCACCTGATCCACACATAAAATTTACATAAGAAGATACATGGAGCTGAATCGCTCACTATTACAAATTACCGAATATCGGTCACAGGCACGCTAAGTGCATAATACCATCCTGGGGAGACTGATAAAGCCATATGCTACAAAACTTAAGCACAACTGAGGTGCAAAATATATATATATATACACTGAAATCTCAAGAGCCCTCTTGCTCCCATAACATCATTACTACGCTGAATCTTAACACATAGGAATTATCAAGCCGTTTCACAACTCACACGGCACAATCATAATAACCTTACATGAAATGAACGAAGACGGAAGAACATCCGATATTCCAACACCCCTCCTTGAGGAGCGCTATACTGAAATGAACACATTTGCCTCACATGAAGCCCATAATCTCGTTTAAATCCATTCATACACTTCAAGCCAATTCTGCTCGCAATGAACTAGGTTGATAGCCTTACCTGGGTCCACATTAACCCACTTCATCTCATAATACGCAAGAGCAACCATCATAGCCAGGACAACACCCCACAATCCACAACCAAATGAACTGAACACCTTCCAGGCATAATCCTCAAATAAGCAATATTGCACTTCCTTATACTTGGTCTAAATCTTCAACCAATCAGGTGACTACATGTCACACTTATACAATCTTCCCGCGTTCATGCTTCCACGACCTTCCACACAAGGCAACAAGTCTGCACATCCATACCACCGATCACACTAATGATGTAAAGCAAATCAAGAATCCCATAACCAGGATACAAAGCCTCTTTCATCAAACACCGATCTCAGATGATGCTGAAGTCATCACCTGCTTACTTTAATCATTGAAATCCCTTTTCCCTTGCTCACCCAAGCTCATGACACCCTTGCCAACACCGAACCGAAATCTTTATCCTTACTTTTAATTCCATGCTGCTTACCGCACCTGACATGCCAATATGAGATAGCGCAAGAATTCCATCATAACTTCTGAACCACTAATGAGGGCGAACACTTCATCATATAGAAACCTTTTACTTACCTCAATTCAAAAGAACCACCACAACACGCGAGTGAATTCCCACAATCACAATACATGCAAATCCTTAAGTAGTGGTCTGAACCATCATAAACCTTCCGGGATCCGCCTTCACCTGACAGGCCATAATACTCGAATGCTTCCAAATAAAATCTATTTTGACGGCTGACATGCCTCGCATACACCGGCACCAACCCCATACATAACTTAATCACATCGAAGGAACTGATCACTGCCGTACATATGCCATTTCAACCATGGCTAGTCAATCAATCTTCTTCTAATCATATTTAATTGCCTCAGGAATAATAGTAACTTCCTCCAACTCATTACAAACTCAACTCTCACTCATCCCGAGTGACCTTGATTCACGAGACCATGATGTCTCAGTCTCACAACCCCCCTCATACCCTCCTGAAAATCTTTCTACACCCGGAGTTTATTTCTCTCACTCCTCCAATGCTATCCTGCATGCTGAAACATATCATAGAACACTCCAACCATTTTCCTTCTCTTAGGAGTTACGCTTCAAAAGCTCAATTCTTAATCATACGGCTGCCTTTAACCCTTAAACGCCGCATTCTTAACTTTTGAATTCACAAGGACTGCTATTAAGAGTCACCCACTCTGACTGGTCCCGAATACAAGCAACTCCAAGGCTCTTCTAGCACATGAACACCCTTTTCAATGAAACACGTGACTGAGTCACTACCCTTACAACTCGCCTATGCCTTAAGCGTAAGTTCTGGATCTTTCAAAGTCTATCCCTGGTCCGACAGGACCAACTTTTGCACACATTTATCAAATCACGTGTACAATTACCATTTTACTCCTTTCCCTTAGCTGTAATAACTTGCCAACACGCCGACAATCCGCAACCCCATGATAACATAATCCTACAACCCAACTACAGGTGGCAGGACTCCCCCACTTAGCCCGAAGCTACTCCTTGCACCACTCTTGACCCTGCTTAGATCCTTTCTCCTTTGTTAACATGATCTTGCTCAACCAATCCGTCCAATCCTTCCAAATTCTCTTGTTAGCACTCCCTACATACTCAAATTCTCTAGCATCACTCACAGAAACTTGCCAACCACATAACCGCTAACCTACTCACAGGAGATAACCCACCTGTGGAAATCATCAACCGACACCTTCCAACGATGTTGTACTGCACACTCTCTACTACATCGATACACTATCATGCGCCTGATCACGCTCAACTATGTCTTGTAGAAGACTAAACGGGCGTTGCAAATATAATCCTGGG
>ML381504.1:2924-15947 GCA_005239525.1 Nicotiana knightiana
TTGATCAGTCATCTCTATCAATCATGAACGCTCTATCTATCACAAATCTCTCTCAAGTAATTATGATAATTTACTAGACGTGCTCTCTCAGGTTACACTAGCTAGATTGCATTACAGTTCACTTTAGATTGCACCCGAGGTATCGTTATCTCTAATCCAACCTCTAAACCCTCGGTTATGACTTTCGTCTATACTCCGGGAGTGGTGTTGTTCAAACAACTACCTAAATATGCACTCTCTCTCAAGTAGATACATAATAAATAGGAACAGCTAATTGAGGGCCCTTTCAATCAACTACAACAAGAACGTAGTTTAACAAATAGAGAATAATCAACCAAAATATATTAATATCGCAATAAATTCATCCCCAACGGGTTCTACCAAAACCCTAGATTAAAGAAGTTAGCTAGACATGTTCATACGAATCAAACCCAAAATAAATTGCATAATTGAACTACAAAGTAATGAATAAAAGATGTAGAAATCAATGTTTTGTCACTTCAATGGTTTTCTCTCTTCAAATCCTTCGTCTGCCTTCCAATCCTCGTTAAGTTGTGTTTTAGGGATCTATTTATATGTTTCGGACAAACCCTAAACGTTTAGGAGACTTCTATTCCAACTGGGAAACACTTAAACTCGTCAAAACTCGGAATTGACCGAAACAGGGGCCTGGCGTTTGGGCCTTGGCGCATGGATAACGCCAGGCTTGGGCTGGCGTTTGGACTCTAACGCCTGGCCAACGCCAGGCAAGGGCTGGCATTTGGACTCTAACGCCTGGCTAACGCCAGGTGCACTCCTCCTCGCCTCTTGAGCGTGTTTTCGATGTATTTGCATCCATTTAGCTCGGTTTCCATCTCCAATTCACCTACACATGAAATAGACTCTATTATGCACATAAAAAGTGTATTTTTATCATTAACGCACATAAAATGTAGGGCATATAACATGTTAAGCCATGAATTCTAGCCTCGCATCAATGCCAAAACCATATCCCGCACCTCAACCATGGGAATCACAAGCCGTCATGCACAGCTGATACCGAGCACTCATGTGTGCATACGAATGCATGGAAGGAATTCAAAGAGTTACGTTTCAAGCTGAATCAATGGATTCGCACGACAAGAATTCAAGAACGTGAGATTTTTCCTTAGGGTTCTGCAGCTTCTCGAAGATAAGTACAAACGTCTCCGTACTGATCCGCAAGACTCTACTAAACCTGCTCATGACTTGTGAGACCTATGTAACCTAGGCTCCGATACCAACTTGTCACGGCCCAAAACTAACCCTGTCGTGATGGCGCCTATCGTGGTACAAGGAAAGCCGACACAATTACCAAAACAACCAACATGTTCATTTTTAAAGAAAACTTCAAAGCTATTCAACATAAAACCTTCAATAAGGAGTTCAAATCAAAACAAAAGTGCGGAAGAGGAAAAAAGCCCGACATCAGGGTGTCACTAGTCATGAGCAACTACTACAGTATCTGTAAACATCAAGACTAACATAATCTGGGATTAATTAAGTACAACTAAGGGAAGAAAAGGAAGGAGGAAAGTAGGGCTACGATCGCCATGCAACTACCTTGCTAACTCCGAGAATCTACGTCAAAACAAACAATAGCCTCAACTGTCCAAAAATGCCTGGATCTGCACACAAGGTGCAGGGAGTAACATGAGTACGCCAACTCAGCAAGTAACAACAGTAAATAAAGACTGAGCAGTAGTGACGAGCAATAAAGCATATAAAGTCCACATCATGAAATCTCAGTAAAACACAACATGCTTTTAAAATCAGTGTTTGAATCAAATCATCTCGTTTAACTCAGTTCCAAGGAAATCATATACAGCCCCTTGGGCAAACCTCACAGTCACTCGTATACAGCCCCTCAGGCATACCTTACAATCACTCGTAAACAGCACCTCGGGCATACCTCACCATCACCCATGCCTACCAGTCACTCAGCACTCGGCACTCTCACTCAGTAGGTACTTGCACTCACCGGGGTGTGTACAAACTCTGCAGGGGCTCCTACAGCCCAAGCGCTAATCTGCATGGACCACTCATGTGCTGCACGGACAACTCACGTGCTATAATATTATCTCAAGGCCCGCACGGACAACTCATGTGCTATAATATCATCTCAGAACGCACAGACAACTCACGTGCTAAGGTACAATACCTCACAAACTGGACCTCAGCCTCACTTAGTCATAAACCTCTCAAGCCACTTGGGCTCTCAGTAAAAACAGGGTGCTCAGCCCAAAACAACATTTATATGCATCAATACAGGGTGATAAATACTAAGTTATGCAGTAGATAAGTATAACCATGACTGAGTATAGATTTTGATCAAAAACGGTGAGAGGATAGTAAAAAAAAGGCCTCTAAGGGTCCAAGCAGCACTAGAACAAGGCCTAAACATGACATCCAGCCCAATGTATAGAAATTCATTCTAAAACACATAAGTATCATATAGTCACAACAAAATATACAACTTTACAGTTGCTACGAGACGGACCAAGTGACAATTCCCAACGGTGCACACCCACATGCACGTCACCTAGCAGGTGCGTCACCTTAAATAGTAATATGATACGAAATCCAGGGTTTCATACCCTCAGGACCAGATTTACAATCGCTACTTATCTCAAACCGGTCAAATCTCTAACCCGCGATACTCTTGCCTCTTGACTGTGCCTCCAAATGCTCCGAATCTATTCAAAATCAGTATATTACCATCAATATACACTAAAGGAATGAATGCCAATAGAAAAGCTATCAAATTAGCCTAAAATTGCAAAATCGGCTCAAACCTAGCCCCCGAGCCCACGTCTTAAAACCCGAAAGAATTCATAAAACTAGAAAGCTCATTCACTCATGAGTCCATACATACAAAATTTATCAAAATCCGACATCATTTGGTCTCTCAAATCCCCAAATCAAATTCTCCAATTATCAAGCCCTAAATTCCCAAATTTCTAGCTCAAATTCCCAATTAGATGATGAATAAAGCCACATATTCATGAAATTTATACCATTGTAGGTTAGAATCACTTACCCCAACGTTTCTCCTTGAAATACCTCAAAAATTCGCCTCTGTCCCGAGCTCCTCAAATCCAGAATCGAAAATGAAGAACAAAAACCTTGAGCTAGGGTTTTTTTACCCAGGAAACCGCACATGTGGTCCCACTTCCAC
The DNA here is from genome assembly GCA_005239525.1 of Nicotiana knightiana. NCBI lineage: Eukaryota > Viridiplantae > Streptophyta > Magnoliopsida > Solanales > Solanaceae > Nicotiana > Nicotiana knightiana. The sequence continues at coordinate 6,121 of ML381504.1, forward strand.
ACCTGCGGAGTCGCATCTGCGAAGTGCGATCTACTTCTGCAGAATTTCACTAATAAATATAACTCCGCTTCTGCAATCAACTGACCGCACATGCGGTCATCGAAGATGCGGGGACCAAGCCGGACCTTTGGTCCAATTGCGCACATGCGCCTCAAATCTGCTTCTGTTTACCTCGCACCTACGGTTCCCACTCCGCATGTGTGGAAACATTAGCAACAACGGCTTCAGCTGTATTTTTCCAACTCCAAACATTCCGATCACTACCCGAAATCACCCTGAGGCCCTCAGGACCTCAACCAAACATACCAACATATCCAACAACATCATACGAACTTATTCGAACCTTCGAATCACTCAAAACAACATCAAAACACCAAATTACACTCGGATTCAAGCCTAAGAACTTCTAAACTTCCAAATTCTGCAAACGACGCCGAAACCTACCAAACCTCATCCGAATGATCTCAAAGTTTACACACACGTCACAAATGACATTACAAACCTACTACAACTTCAAACGTTCCATTCCGACTCCGATCCCAAATTTTCCACTACTGACCAAAAATCGTCAAATTTTCAATTTCGCCAATTCAAGCCTAATTCTACCAAGGACCTCCAAATTACATTCAGTACACGCTCCTAAGTCCAAAGTCACCTAACGGAGCTAACCGAACCAAAAAAATCCAAATCCGAGATCAATTACTCATTAGTCAAACCTTTCAGATTTGAAGCTTCTAGATGTGAATCATTCCTCCAAATCAATTCCGAATAACCTGAAAATAAAAATCGACGATTCACGTAAGTCATAATACTTCATGTCGAGCTACTCATACCCTCAAACACCCGAGCGAAGTGAAAATGCTCAAAAATGACCCGTCAAATCATTACATCCTCCCCTACTTAAACATACGTTCGTCCTCGAACGTGCCCAGAGTTGTTTTCAAAACCATCAAACCGCCACACAACCTTACCACGCACATAACCGAGGGTGATCTCATGTCACCCTGACCCACATAGATCTGATAACACAACATAACCGAAATTTTTTCATTCAACCTAGCCCAAACCTTGGAATCCAATTTCCTACATCTGATATTCCTATAAGATCATAATTTCGCATCCACACACTGTATAAGTCTGAACAAACTGTATCAAGCCATAGCCGTAACCCAAATTTTAATCACATGATATACCACAAAATTCAAACACTCATAGCGAAAATTTCTAACCACAGTAGTTGTTAAAACAACCCAATGCTAGTAATACACCTCTTATCGACTGAAGACGTATTCTAACACCTTCATATACTACCAATGATGAGAGAAACACGTATAAACACATAACTATTCGTCAGCTCAACAAGCGGTGGAACTTTTTCTCTTTCGGTAGGAACTATGGAAAATTGCCTAAGCCGGCTCCCGATATTATCCTTCCAAATATACCACAACAAAATCGATAACACCCATTCTAGATAGGATGACCTCATCCCATCTCACATAATCAATCTAGGGACATGACACATCAACGCAACTTAAAGCCACGACCCATGCAACCTGTGCACCAAATAACAACATTCCAAATGTACTCAACCCTGAAAATGCCTCAAACGAGAGGACCGTTCTGCTAGCTCAACAAGTACCATCACAGCACCATGCTAAGATCCTAGCACACACAAGAGAACTAAAACACACGAATCCAACACAAGGCATCATATCTCAGCGTAACTTCACTGCAATGCTTAACCCTATCCAAATGCTAGTCCATATTACATACCTCGCTCCACCTTGCTCAGAGATCAATAACCACGTGAAATTAGACATCAAGTACCCAAGTGCATTACCATAACCACCGAGAATCAGACGATAATACCACACAAAACGCGAAAGAAAATAATCAATACACCCTCAATCATGCAATACCCAATTTCTCGTCTCACCCAAATTCCTCTATAAGACCACAATAGAACCGCACATATGTGCAAAAAATCAACGAATCCCAACTCCTCGTAACATAGAAGAGTAACTCATAAATCAACTCAGGATACGAATAAAATCAACAACAACTGAATGGCACACTCCTCAACAATGGCAGTTCTGAGTCAACAAATCCGACCCGGTGCAAAACACATAACAAATTTGGGCCTACTAATGAACCCCAAATCAACTCTGATCATCCACAACTAGAAAACAATCTGCTCCTGAGAACTTCCGATCTCCAAACCGGAGAACACACGTACCACTATGTCTTATCCCAACTCGACCACCAGAATATCTATCACTTCTCCAATACGCGATCATACCACGAGAAATACCCCTATAATCCTTCCGTGCCATGAGACAAAATTTGAATATCCACAGCCGACCAACTAGGAGAGTGCCGCCACACCAATGAAGTATCCATAAATCAAAATACAGTGCCCCATCTGAAGCTTACACCCTTATCAAGCCATATCTAGTAGTAATATCATCTATCTAATCATCTGACATCGTCCATGATGCCTAATAATTCAGGACCTTTCTCCTAAAACTGGATCGTGATCTTGCACCTGCAAATCTCAATACTACACCACACACTGCACCCATTATGCAACCATCTAAAAGATACGAAAAATCTCTAAATCAACTCTGAGTCGCAAGAAACTACATACTCAATTAGCTAAGTACTTTCCATTTGATTTTATCCTAGAGAAAATTACAATACGCCACATGCCCCACACACCTGTAGGAAATATACATCTCAAACCATGGTAGCAACCATCAAGAACCCTATGAAACCCATTGCACTAACCAAACTGTCAAGACTGAACCCCTATAACTCAACTAAGCTACGCGGCCGTCAAAACCCAAGAGTCTCGGCACAAAACACCTGTAGAAACTTGCCACATCATGAGCACCCAACAAACAGATCATACACATTACCTTGCCGATCCAACCTACTACTAAGTTGTCCTATTCTCCGAGTTCCTTCTGCGTTGGTTTCAAATTGATACTTCTTCTTTCTAGAACACTACTATACTTAACCAGAACTCACTTCACAAGACCCTAGAATAAAATCATACCGCTTTAGGCTCATAAAACTTTGTAGTCCTTCTTAAGCACCCACAAAAGTACCATAACCGAGACATCCACTTTAAAGAGGCCTTCTATGAATTTAAGCTATTCTTTTCATTTCCCTGATACTGAAATGTTTAATCCCTAATGATATATAAATTCTACAAGTGTTGATACCATCCAATGTGAATCTCCACTTCTAGCCAAATACACATCCTGAAGATTCTCAATTGTTACATATAAATCTTGAATCCATTAGAACCATTCTTGAGAGTCATTTACTCTACTCAAATCCCAATCAAACCGGCCAACCAAACGACTTGTGCCCTTCATTAGTATACCAACACCCAAGGGAATAACCCACACCCCTAAGCAACCAGCAAATTCCTACTCCGTGCGCACTACATCCTTTACAAATAACAACTCAATCATTCAATAAAACCCATATACCCATAGAGTATAATACAACCTGTATCCAGAAATTTCCATTACTTGAGTCATTCTCAAACTCCACCTCTGCAAGTCATAACTGATTCACCAGTATACCTCGAACTGAAACCGATATAACACATAATCGTGCAATCAACTTATCAATAACAGACTCCCCAACTTGGCTCAAATCCATAGATCAAAACAAACGATAACTCACAATGCCCATATGTTATTACTATAACAATACCGCGGTGGGATTCAACTAAATCCTTCATAAATTTATATAATACAAACCATCTAATATCTCAAATCATCAAGACAACTCTCATAAACCCGAACTCAAATTGTAACACATATAATTCACTGGTAAAAGATAACTCGCTAAAAAATAACATAAGGAACACACAACCTCAGGACACCCCGCAGGAGATAACCCCACCTGCTTAGCCTCAAACTGATATCTCTCTATACTCCTCCATAATCATAACTATTATGCAATCACTTTATCTCCTCGAGTCTCAACTCATAACACAGCATGAAGGTATACTTAACTCCACAACTAAAATACATGGGAGGTCCTTCAACACACCCATAACTTGAGGCCATACGCCAAATCCATACAGAAGCCAATATCTCAATGGTCCTTGCTACACCTCCAGAAAAATCTTCTTGTCATATTCGAACAATTTGAACTCATATCGCAATCAAACCATACTAACCACATAGTCATCTAATCACAATTCCCACCAAATAAGGATACAAACGGACATATAAGTCCCAAATGCACGTGTTCACACAATCGAAATCCCAGCACTCAAGCTACAGATAGAACCAAGCCTCAAGTCCTCCAGACTGGACCATCTTCAACATGCCAAAACCATACCCTGCACCTCAACCATGGGAATCACAAGCCGTCGATGCACAGCTGATATCGAGCACTCATGTGTGCATACGAATGCATGGAAGGAATTCAAAGAGTTACGCTTCAAGCTGAATCAATGGATTCGCACGACAAGAATTCAAGAATGTGAGATTTTTCCTAAGGGTTCCGCAGCCTCTCGAAGATAACTACATAAGTTTCCGTACCGATCCGCAAGACTCTACTAAACCTGTTTATGACTTGTGAGACATTTGCAACCTATGCTCTAATATCAACTTGTCACAACCCATAACTAACCCTGTCGTGATGGCGCCTATCGTCGTACTAGGCAAGCCGACACAATTACCAAAACAATCGACATGTTCATTTTTAAAGAAACTTCCCATCTATTCAACATAAAACCTTCAATAAGGAGTTCAAATCAAGACAAAAGTGCGGAAGAGAAAAAAATCCCGACATCGGGGTGTCACTAGACATGAGAAACTACTACACTATCTGTAAACATCAAGACTAACATAGTCTGGGATTAATCAAGTAAAACAAGGGAACAAAAAGGAGGAGGAAAGTATGGCTACGATCGCCATGTACCTACCTTACAAACTCCGAGAATCTGCGTCAGAAATAATCAACAACCTCAACCGTCCAGAAACGCCTGGATCTACACACAAGGTGCAGGGAGTAACGTGAGCATGCCAACTCAATAAGTAACAACAACAAATAAAGATTAAGCAGTAGAGATGAGCAGTAAAGCCTATAAAGTCCACATCATGAAATCTCAGTAAAACACAAAATGCTTTTAAAATGAGTGTTTGAATCAAATCATCTCGTTTAACTCTGTTCCAGTTAAATCATTTAAAGATATTTTTCAACATGTTTTCAAACAGAGGCTCGATGCAAAGATGAGAAAAATTATGAAATCATAAACCGTCCCTCAGGCAAAACATCACTCATATACAGCCCCTCGGGCAAACCTCACAATCACTCGTATACAGCCCCGTGGGCATACCTCACAATCACTCTTAAACAACCCCTCGGGCATACCTCACCATCACTCATACCTAACAACCACTAAGCACTCGGCACTCGCACTCAGTAGGTACCTGCTGTCACTTGGGGTGTGTACAGACTCTGGAGGGGCTTCTACAACCCAAGCGCTAATCTGCACAGATAACTCACGTGCTGCACGGACAACTCACGTGCTATAATATCATCTCAAGGCCCGCACGGACAACTCAAGTGATATAATATCATCTCAAGGCCCGCACAGACAACTCACATGCTGCACGAACAACTCACATGCTATAATATCATCTCAGAATCCGCACGGACAACTCACGTGCTAAGTTACAATACCTCAGAAATAGGCCCTCGACCTCACTCAGTTATAAACTTCTCAAGCCATTCGGGCTCTTAGTAAAAACAGGGTGCTCAACCCAAAACAAAATATATATGCATCAAAAAACAAAGTGATAAAGACTGTGTTATGCAATAAATAAGTATAACCATGAGTGAGTATAGATTATCAATCGAAAACAGTGAGATGATAGTAAGAAAAAGGCCCCTAAGGGTCCAAGAAGCATTGGCACAAGACCTACACATGGAATCTAGCCCAATGTACATACATTTTTTCTAAAACACATAAGTATCATATAGTCTCAACAAAATATGCAACTTTATAGTTGCTACGGTACGGAACAAGTCACAATCCCCAATGGTGCACGCCCACACGCCCGTCACCTAGCATATGTGTGACCTCAAATAGTAGTATGATACAAAATCCAAGGTTTCATACCCTAAGAACTAGATTTAAAATCATTACTTACCTCAAACCGGTCAAATCTCCAATCCGCGATGCTCTTGCCTCTTTAATGTGCCTCCAAATGCTCCGAATCTATTCAAAATCAGTATATTACCATCAATATGCGCTAAAGGAATGAATTCCACAAGAAAAGCTATCAAATTAGCCCAAATTCCCGAAATCGGCTCAAACCCAGTCCCCAGGCCCACGTCTCGAAACCCAACAAAACTTAAAAAACTATAAAGATCATTCACTCATGAGTCCATACATATAAAATTTATCAAAATCCGACATCATTTGGTCCCTCAAATCCCCAAATTAAACTCTCCAATTTTCAAGCCCTAAATTCCAAAATTTCTAGCTCAAATTCCCACTTAGATGATGAATAAAGCCACATATTCATGAAATTTATACCATTATAGGTTAGAATCACTTACCCCAACGTTTCTCCTTTAAATACCTCAAAAAATCGCCTCTCTCCCGAGCTCCTCAAATCCAAAATCGAAAATGGAGAACAAAAACCCCCAATCTGTCACGACCCAAAACTAAACCTGTCATGATGGCGCCTAACGTTGTACTAGTCCAGCCAACACAATTACCAAAAACAACCGACATGTTCATTTTTAAAGAAAATTTCAAAGCTATTTGATATAAAACCCCTAATAAGGAGTTCCAATCAAAACCAAAGTGCGGAAGAGAAAACAAAGCCCGACATCAGGGTGTCACTAGTCATGAGCAACTATTACACTATCTGTAAACATCAAGACTAACATAGTCTGTGATTGATCAAGTACAACTAAGGGAAGATAAAGGAAGAGGAAAGCAGGGTTGTGATCGACATGCAGCTACTTTGCTAGCTCCGAGAATCCGCGTCAAAAATAATCAACAGCCTCAACCGTGTCCAGAAACGCCTGGATCTGCACACAAAGTGCATGGAGTAACGTGAGTACGCCAACTCAGTAAGTAATAACGGTAAATAAAGACTGAGCAGTAGTGGTGACCAATAAAGCATATAAAGTTCATATCATGAAATCTCAGTAAAATACAACATGCTTTTAAAATCAGGTTTGAATCAAATCATCTCGTCTAAACCTAGTTCCAGTAAAATCATTTAAAGATATTTTTCAATAGTTTTAAAACAGAGGCTCAATGCAAAATTGAGCAAAAATGATTAAAAATGATTCAATAGTTTCCTTTCGGCTTGGCTTATTTTGTTGTCCATCTTTCTAGGTATTTTTGTGTTGTTTCGTGATTGATTTCTGTAATTGCCGTCCGCTTTATATTGTCATTGTTATAAATTATTCCGTGAAGTCTTAGATAGATGTAACGTTCGGTCATTTCTACATTCATGTTATTTATCTTGTAGACCAGTGGTGTCTTGACTAGTACTCGTCACTACTCCACAGAGGTTAGTCTTGATACTTACTGGGCACCGCTGTGGTGTGCTCATGCTACACTTTTGCACATTTTTGTGTGCAGATCCAGGCTCATATTGTAGTAGCTATGTGGATGATTGCCGAGGAGACTCAAGGTAACATGCTGCTGCGTTCGCAGGCGTCGGAGTCACTTTCTTTGTATTTATTATTCATAAAATGTTGTATCTATTTCCAAATACTTGTACTTAGAAGTTGTAGAAGGTTCGTAGAGCTTATGACTTGTACTACCGGTTTTGGGAATTTTTGTACGTTCTGTTGAGATTCTATATCAAGACTGCTAGTTTTCCTTTACTTATTGTTGATACTCAGTAACTTCTAGGCTTACCTAGTCTCTAAGACTACGTGCCATCAAGATACCCAACGGAGGGAAATTGGGTCGTGACAAGTTGGTATCAGAGCTCTAGGTTGATAGGTTCTACTAGTCATAAGCGAGTTTAGTAGAGTCTTGCGGATCGGTATGGAGACGTCTGTACTTATCTTTGAGAGGCTACGGAACTATTAAGACAATTTCACTTCCTTCATTCGTATCGTGCGAGTTTATTGATCTTGAAGTTTGAAATTATCGTTCCATTCTCTCACCGATAGTGAGGACACGAACGACGGTTCCTAATGATGTTACCCCGAAGCAAGTGTCGCAAGGGTCAGAGACAGAGGCCAACGAGGAGCACGTGCCGCAGTTAAGATGCCTACCAGAGCAACCGTTGAAGAGTCGCCAATAGTTCTAGTTGGGGGACAGGTACTAGGGGTGCCTATTGCTACCTCGGACTTAAGGAGACCTGAGCACAGTTTTGAGTATAAGTGGTACATTGACTCAGGCAGGGTTGATTCTAGTGCACCAGTTGCTTCACTGATCAGGGAGGAGTTCAGACTCCCACCGGCTACACTCCAGATTAACGAGATCATATTGCTCAGGCTCCAGTTGTTATGGAAGCACAACATGTGGTTTCAGTTCGGCTCATAGTTAGGACAGTAGCTTCAGAGGAAGAATACCTTGGACTTGAGAGGTACAGAAAGTATCACCCTTCTATCTTTCAGTGGATTGGCGGCAGATGGTGCCCAGGGTTTCCTGGAGGAGTGTCACTATATTCTTCGCGCTTCGGGTATTGTGGAGACGAGCGAGTTTGTTTTTTTGACATGTCTCACGTTCAGAGTAGTGGGTGGATTAGTGGTGGCAGCATATGAGTTGGGGTCACCTGGCCGAGTTAGCTTCACTAGCATGGATTCAGTCTTTCGGGGATGCTTTGAGAGAGTTTGCACCTCGATTCCTTTGGGATGTACGTCGCGTGGAGTTTGAGAAGTTGCGTCAGGGTGCTATGTCACTATTGGAGTATTCCGTTAGATTCAGTGAGTTGGCCAGATATACACCTCGTTTGGTTGTTTTAGTTAGGATATGAGTGCGTAGAGTTTTGAGAGATTCAGACATGATATTCGGTTCAGCGGGACTCGAGAGTTATAGTAGGATGCCTCGTTTCAGCAGGTAGTGGGGATTGTTCGCTGGTTAGAGAGCATGTGGGATTGGGAGCGAGAGGTCAGACGAGATCAGGGAGAGAGTTCAGGGAGGCAATGAGGCCTCGTAGATCGGGGGAATCTACTGGTCCGTATTATGGAGGAAAGGTACGACACAATAGAAGTTTTGTGGGTCAACCAGTTTAGTTGCATTACCATCTTCACATGGGATTTCAGGTACTCATGGGTAAGGGTGGCTAACGAGCCGGGCCCGGGCCAAACGGGCCAAGTGGGCCGGGCTAAGCGGGTCCGGGCTATGCATGCCTGGGTTATGCGGGCCCGGGCTAAACGGTCCCGGGCCAAATGGGCTATATGTGTGGAGCCGGCCCCCTACGGGCTTAAGCTCACATGGGCCCGGGCTAAGAGGGCCGGGCCCGCGGGCCAAACGGGTCGGGGCTATTTTTTTTTTTTATGTAAGGCAATTTCTTATAAATCTTATATAAGTGTATTATATAAGTGTTATTCTAGAGTTACAAAATTTTTGTTATGTAATTATATTATATTATCTAAGACAATTTATTGTAAATTATATTATATAACTATTAGATATGTATTGTAATTCAAGTGTAAACACAAATATTCAAGGAAATACCTTATAAATTTTATTAATAACGACATTTAAAAAAATAACAATATCTTTCTTAGTCTTCCCCCACCCCCCACCCCCCCAATGGAATGAGCACAGCTAAGGTACTAATACCACCATTAAAAGGGAAAAAAACTAA
>ML381505.1:0-39005 GCA_005239525.1 Nicotiana knightiana
ATATATATATATATATATATATATATATATATCGAAAACATGTCGTAAGAGGAGGAGTAATATCTGATGGCTAACCATGAACCCCTGAAGTCTCTACATTAGCAAGTCTAGTCCCAATACAATGTAAAGCAGGGGAATTGATAAGCGAGAGACTACTCAAACAATACAGCTACAACATGATATGAACCTAAGTCTACCCGGACAATAATATGAATGTAGCTACATACGGGCTCTCGTCACCTTGCGTGTAGGTAGCCCCCACAAAAAGTAGCACACATAAAATATATCACCTAGAGTAATTTCTCCCTCAAAGAGTTAGACAGGAGACTTACCTCGTCTCAAAGCTCACTTTCCAGTCCAAAATTGTGCTTTCAATCCTCAACTCGAGCCAAACGACCCGAAGCTAGAAAATAGTCAATACATGCCCAAGAGTTCATATCCTAACCATTAAGGTGATTTTCTAAACCAATTTGAAGAATCCCTAAAATTCACCCCGGGCTCTCATGCTCGGATTCTAGAAATTTTTTAAGATAAAATTTACCCATAATACCACGAACTCAAATATATAATTTATGCCAAATACTATGTCCAATTTCGTGGTCAAAATCCAAAAATACCAATTTTTAGGTTTTCCTTTTTCATGTCTAAATCTATATATAAACCTTGTATTTAACTCACAATTAGAAGAAATCACTTACCGCTTGATGATGATGGAACCCCCTATCAAAATGCTCTAAAATATCGCCTAAGTCCAAGTGGGAAATGACGGAAATGAGCTAAGTCTCGGAATAAAAAGGCCATGGTTCCAATCACAGATGTCGTATTTGAGACAGGGGATTCGTAAATGAAACCTTCGCAAATGCGAGAAATGCATCGCAAATGCGACCCCTGGCAGACCTGGACTCTATCGCAAATGCGATATAGAGTCCACAAAATGCGAACTCTTCAGGCTTCACAAAAGCGATCATGGCTTCGCAAATGCGATCCCTTCCCTCAGCAGCCCAACTTCGCAAATGCAAACACTTTTTACCAAATGTGATGGTCGCATTTGCGACCAATACATCACAAATGCGATCACACCAGAACCAGCAATCCAGCTTCTTCATAAAACACTCCGAAACTACTCTGAAACATATCCGAGGCCTCGGGGATCCAAACCAAATGTCCACACCAGTCTAAAATCATAACACGAACTTGGTCGGTGCCTCAAATCACATAAAAAAACATCAAAATATGAATCGCACCCAAATTGAAGCTTAATGAACTTTGGAATTTCAAATTTCTACATTCGATGCCGAAACATATCAAATCACGTCCGTTTGACCTCAAATTTTGTACACAAGTTACATTCGATATTATAGACGTACTCCAACTCCCGAAATCAAAATCCGACCTCGATATCAAAAGGTCCACTCCTGTTCAAACTTCTCAAAACCCTTCAAATTTCTAACTTCCGCCAAATGACCCCGAAATGACCTACGGACCTCCCAATCCAATTTCGGACGCGCTCCCAATACCAGAATCACCATAAGGAGCTATTCCCAGACTCGGAATCCCAATCGGACATCAATAACCTTGAAATGTACCTCAACCCAAACATATGAAATACTTCCAAAATGTCAACTTCCACCATAGACACTGAAACGCTCCCGGGTCATCCAAAACCCAATACTGACATATGCCCAAGCCCAAAATCATCATACGAACCTGTTGGAACCTTCAAATCCCGATTCCGAGGTCGTTTACTCAAAAATCACACTTTAGTCAACTCCACCAACTTAAGACTTCCGAAATTAGAATTATCTTTCCAAATCAACTCCGAAATTCAATTCTGACCACGCGTACAAGTCATAATATGATAATTGAAGCTGCTCAAGGCCTCAAACTGTCAAACGATACGCTAGAGCTCAAAACGACCGGTCGAGTCATTACAATGTTCACCTCCTTGTGTTGATCGAGGGGTTGAACAACTATCATCCTAAACATTTCCTTCATCACCAACCTATAATTAAAAAGAAAAACTTTCTATTAAATACTTTAAATTATATAATAAGAAAGATAAGTTAAGAAGCAAGTACCTTGCATGTCCTTGAATTGTCGTCCAATTCACCATAAATGTTGCATGTCATTCTAGTTCCCCTTCTCAATTATAGCCACCAATAGTTGCCCCTTGCAATGACCCTTTAAGAAAGTCCCATCTAGTCCAATGAATGGTCTCAGCCCTTGTTTGAACCCCAACTTCATTGCATTGAAGCATATGTACATACTATGAAATCTTCTTTTACCTTCAGCCTTGGCATCTTTTGATAAATTGATAACCATATCACTACCAGTATTGCTCTCCCTAATCTCATTTGCATATGCTTCTAATCTGTTATAGTCATCTAAAAAGCTTCCTTGCATTTGTTGAAGTGCTATCCTCTTAGCCCTTTTCAATGTGGAATTATGTACATTCAATGAAAATTGATTTTTCAAATCTAGTTTCATATCCTTTATATTATACTTGGGGTTATTATGCACCTTACTCTTGAAATACTGAGCTAAAGTTCTTGTTTCCGCAATAGGATTCTCAAATGCATCTTCACAGTTGTGCTTTGTCTTCAATATTTTTATCTTAAAGCCAGGACCCTTCTTATCTTCAGAGATGAGGCATACAAAGGGGCATCCTACTACACATCTATACCTTACTCTTATTTTATCACTTTTTCTAAGCTTCAGAGGTTTGGAATTTGCAATAGCATAGGTACATGATTTTTCTGGCCTCATTCAATTCCTTAAATGTCATAGACTTATCAAGCTCTTTGTAGTGAGTAAGCTTATCATTAACTTCTTTACCCTTTTGAATCCTAAGTAACTATAATTCTTCAAAATCGTATTCACTAGCATTTGAATCATAATCTGAGCTTTTATCACTATCAGATTCACAATCAGTACCTAATTCACACTGAGATTAACTGAAACTGGCTCTTTATGGTCCCTCATATTGAAATATTTATAATATAGACATAGAAGAAAACATAGAGGGACCACATGAATATTAACAACTTTAACAATAAAATATTGAGAATACAATAAATTACTGCATATAATATAGTGGAAAGAATAAAACACACTCTTTAAGAGATAAAGCACTCGTTTCTGTCGATTTCAACAACCTAATCCTACCACAATGGATTACTCCATATAATACAGTGGAAAACAAAAAGAAATGCCTTTAAGATATAAAGCACATGGTTTTGTCGATTTCAACCAGCCAACCCTAGCGCACCTTGATAAAATATGTGAAAGGGACACTTGCAACCATAGACGATGTAGACCTTGGGCACAAATTGACACCACATAAGGAAACAACAAAGATAACAAACAAAGAGAGTACCAGACCCACATTCAAACACTATACACTATGCTTCAGAATCAGAAATACCAGTACATGACAAAACCCAAGAAAATTACAAAAAAAAAAATTGATTAATCCCTTTGTTCGAGACAGAGACCTAATAAATGGAAGTAGAAATTACCTAAATATATTCAGAAGATCTTCAATTTGTGTTGTTAAAACTTGCTCGATGGTATCATTCCCTCAAGTCTCAAATCGCCTATGTTGGAAGAACTAGGTTTAGAAATGGGGCTTGGAGTTTTATAAGTAGGGATTTTAACATATTATTTACTCTATTTTATTTGTGTTTTAAGCTAAAAATGCTTGAAGGTGTTCCCGAAAAATAATGAAATGTGGCTTGCAAGAATTGTCTAAAATGAACCAAAGGACTCAAAATCAACTCACAAAGGAGTCAAAATTTTAACAAAAACCAAGACTGGACAAAGAGGCATGCAATGCGGACCACACAAATATTGTGCGATCGCGATAAAAAATATGCGGTCCGCAAAGGTGGGATTTAGAGAGTTGCAATTTTAGGCTATATGATGAGCGCGGACCGCACCAGAACTGTGCGGCCGCAAAAGTCTCTGTGCGGACGCAATCAAAATTATCGGTCCGCGATGGACAAGAATTAGAGAGTTGACAACTTGGCCAAAATGAAGGAGTGCAGACCGCACCAGAATTGTGCGACCGCATGATGTCAAGCGCGGCCGCACACACAATTGTGTGGTCCGTGATGATGAAGGTTCAGAGAGTTTTCCCCAGCAAAAATCAAGCAATTGTGGACCACATCACTTCTATGCAGCCGCATAATCATGAGCGCAGCCGCACTTAGAATTGTGCGATCCCTGAAAATTCAGCTCAAATCAGATCCAAAAGTAAAGAACGCGGACTGCACCAGAATTATGCGGCCACGAAAGCAAAAGTGCAGCCCACAACCTCCGCAAGGGCAATTTTGTCAGATATTTTTAGCTTAGTATAAATAGAACTTTTTGTCATTGTTAGGTTATGTTACGTTTTGTATGAGCACGTGAGACGGCTAGTTTTACTGTTTTCGGAAATTTTGTACTAGATTCACTTCTTAACATTATTTTTTCATCCCATAATCTAATATTTGGGTTTTATCTTCATTTCATCTTTAATTTCTTCTATTTTCATGAGTAGCTAAACCCATAGCTAGGGTTGTGACCCAACCCTAGTGTGATTATTTAATGAGTGTTTGATTTTAGGGCTTGAATATGAATGAGTTAGTGATATTTAGCCTAGTTCTTGTTAGAACTCATGAATTAATGGTTGCAAACATTGATTCATGCCTTTATGACTTAGTTTCTACTTGAGAAAGAGGGAATAAGTCTAGGAAAACTAGGCTAACAATGAATTGGGATGAACTAAAGAAATTGATAGCCCCAATTAAAGGGTTAAACCCAGAGATGGTAATAACCGACTTGAGTTAATATCAATTGATTTGTATGAATACCCATTTGGACTTGAGAAAGCCAAATTAGGCAAAATCACTCAAACTACCGAGAGGTATAAAGTGAGTACCCGGGTGTGATAGCTATATTACAATTCCAACTAATCAAGCTTGCCCTAAATTTTACTACCCGTTAGATAAACACCTAGGTAGAAGTCATGACCTTAGTCTCTTTTAAACACTTGAAAAATCCAACAAAAATATAGTCCTTAGTTTCAATTATTGCAAGCATTAGAGTAAATTTAGAAGTAGAACAAAAACCCAAACTTGTGGAAGTGTAATTAGAACCAAAGCCCGCATCTCGCTTAGATATAAACCTAATTCCAAACATTAACTCCTTGTGGATTCGATACCGATCTTAGTTGGGTTAAAACGGCATCGACCCCCTCGCTACTCAATAGTAGTGTAGGCTTGGACTCGATCAATTTTTGGCGCCGTTGTCGGGGAGTTAGACGGTCTTAGCTAAATATCTAAGTATTTGTGTGTTTAGTTTTTCTTTCCTTCTGTTTTTCTAATTTTGTTTGTGAATTGCTTTGAGGTACCAAATGGCTCTTAATAACGAGGCCCTCTAAAATGTACCATTGGTAGAGGAGGTAGATGACGAGCAAGTGGATGAGGTTCATCTTGAACCTCAAGTACAAATGAGGTGCCTCCCGGCTCATGACAACATCCCAAACCCTACCCCACCTCCTCCAAGAGCAGCACACCGGGTGTTGTCCAATGAAGGCTATGCGAGTGCAATAGTTCCACCCGTATTAGGGTAGGCAATTTTCATATAACCAATGTCATGCTTACACTGTTGAAAAAATGGGGTTTCTTCACCGGAGCTCCACATTAAAACGCCTATAAGCATCTCAAAGGTTTTGTTGACACGTGCTGGGGGAGCAAGCAGACGAATGCCTCTGAGGATGCATTGAGGTTAAGACTATTACTTTTTCACTTCGGGTAAGAGCTTTGGACTGGCTAGAGTGGTTGCTCAACCATTCCATACACACTTGGGATGAGTTGGCCGGGAAGTTCATCGCAAAGTTCTTTTCTCCAGGGCATATGGAGACGCTAAGAGATGAAATTTTGCTTTCAAACAAGAGCCAAATGAACCGTTGCATGAAATTTGGGAATAGTATTGCACAACGGTCAAATAATGCCCCAATAATGATATGACCGAGGCAATGATCCAACAAACCTTTTACAGGGGGATCAACACAACTAACCAGTGTGTGGTAAATCAACTCGCCGGGGGTAACTTCATGAACACGCAGTACTCTGAAGCATGTGAAATATTGGATGAGATGGTGGATACTCTTCGGCATGGCAAAGTAGAGCTAACGTTCCTCAGGGTGATCCTAACGTTATCCACCTCCACAAGGAACTTCATGATCATTGGCAAGCCATAGCTGAGTTGACAACCACCATGAATCAATTGGCCAAATCTCAACTTCAACAGGTTCAAGAACCAAAACAGGTAAATGCTATGGAAGGAGTAAACATGATGGTCAACAAGATAAGGCAACGAGGTCAACAAGTGCAAAATCATCAGGAGCAATTTGAGCAAAGTAGTAGTGGGTACAATTAAGATGATGCATATGATGATCAAAGTGAAGAGGTTCAATATGTCAACAATTATCAAGGTCAACGGAGCAATGCTCCAAATCAACAATAGTGGAGATCACAGGGAAACCAAGGAAATTGGGGCAACCAAGGTCAACAAGGAAATTGGAATAGTGGCAACAACAACAACCAAGGCAATTGGGGGAACAACAACAATCAAAATTGGGGTAATCAAGGATATCAAGGCAATTGGGGAGGAAATGACCAAGGCAATTGGGGTGGCAACAATCAAAGTAATTGGGGAGGCAATAACAATCAAGGGGGTTAGATCAACAACAATCAAGGAAATTAGGGGTCGGGCTTTCAAAGGACCCCAATGTATCAACAACCAAACAACCCGCCTCCATATCCGTCACAAGGTCCTAGTTCTTTCAATAATGAGATGGGACGGATTGAAAACATGTTCAAGCAAATGATAGAGAAAAATACCGACTCTGATGCCCAATTAGCCTCCGACAACACTTCTATCCGCAACTTGGAAATCCAACTTGGCCAAATTTCTCAAGCTTTGAATACTCGTCCTAAGGGGGCACTACCAAGTGATAGGAGGTAAACCCGAAGGGTGGGAACAATACGGGACATGCTATGGCGGTGACAACAAGAAGTGGGAGAAGTGGAGTTGCTAGTACCTCAAATCAAAGAAACATTGTGAATGATGATGTGTTGGTGTAAGATGATGATTATCCAAGCAAATGATTAGGTGAGGACAGATATTGATAAAAATGTGGAGGAGACACAAGATGATGTGAACCCGTCTAGGGAACATATGATAGACATACCAGATACAGTAGTGCCTAAAGCCAAGGCTCCTTTGCCAAGGACTCCTCCACCATATCCTCAAAGGCTCGCAAAGCAAAACAATTAGAATCAATTCAATAAATTCATTGATATGATGAAAATTTTGTCCATAAATATGCCATTGGTTGAGGTCTTAGAACAAATGTCAGGATATGCCAAGTTCATGAAGGACTTGGTAACAAAGAAGAGATCAATGAACCGTGAAATGATCAAACTGACACATCAAGTGAGTGCCATTGTGAATTACATGGCTCCAAAGTTAGAAGACCCCGGTGCCTTTACAATCCCGTGCATAATTAGGAGTGCCTATTTCGCCAAAGCTTTATGTGACTTGGGGGCAAGCATTAACTTGATGCCCTATTCTGTGTTCAAAACATTGGGGATTAGGCAACCAAGACCCACATCCATGAGGTTGCAAATGGCGGACCGAAAAATGAAGAGGCCATTAGGGACAATTGATATGTGCTAGTTCGGGTTGACAATTTCATACTTCCCGCAGATTTTGTGATACTTGACTGTGAGGTTGACTATGAGGTGCCAATAATTTTGGGGAGATCTTTCCTAGATACAGGGAAGGCCTTAATTGATGTGGAAGCTGGTGAACTCACCTTCCGGGTGAGCGATGAAAAGGTTGTGCTCCATGTTTGTAAGTCAATTAGGCAGCCTAATAGCAATGAAGTGTGTTCGTTCGTGGATCTTGTGACTGAAGTAATTGTTGATGACACAAGTGCAGTGATTACTGTTGAAGACCCACTGGAAGTTGTATTATTGAATCATGATGAGGATGAGAAGGAAAGCTTGGTATAATGTGTCAATGCTTTTCAAGGAATGGGATCATATACATATGGACCCCAAAGCGAGCGCCAATTTTTCTAGATGGGGATACCTAGCTTATGCCTCACCTAAGGTTCGACTAACATAATAGATGGGGAATTGCGTACCTTGTTCTTATCAGACCAAGATTCTACTTACCGCTATCTCCGATACTTCTAAATACAAGTAAATTTGCTCGTCCGCCTTTGGCGTATGAAGCAGCGATGGGCTCGATAAGTACTGTTTTAGTTCATCCAAGGCCTGTTAGCATTCTGGAGTCCATATGAAGTTATTCTTCTTCTTCAGTAATGAGAAGAATCGGTGACTCTTATCGGAGGACCTCGAGATAAATCGTCCCAGGGCGGCTATGTGCCCCGTTAACCTCTGCACGACCTTTACGTTGTCTACTACCATGACATCCTCTATAACTTTGATTTTGTCGGGGTTGATCTCGATGCCTCGATTGGATACCATGAAGCCGAGAACCTTTCCAGAGCTGACCCCGAGCGCATATTTCTCTGGGTTGAGCTTCATGTTGTACTTCTTCAATATATCGAATGTTTCCTGCAAATGCTTCAAATTGTCCTCTACTCGCAGGGGCTTAACTAACATGTCATAAATATAAACCTCCATTTATTTCCCTATTTGTTCTTCGAACATCCGGTTTACTAGGTGTTGATAAGTTGCACCAGCATTTTTTAGTCTAAATGGCATTACATATAATAGTAGGTGTCGTACTTACTGATAAACGAGGTCTTCTCCTGATTTTCCAGGTTCATCTGTATTTGGTTGTACCTGGAATAAAAATTGAGAAAACTGAGAATCTCGTGGACGACCGTGGCATCGATCATGTGATCAATATTAGGCAAAGGAAAAGAATCCTTGGGACATGCTTTATTCAGGTCTTTGTAATCTACACAAATTCTGAGTTTGTTTCCCTTATTAGGGACTACTACTACGTTTGCTAACCATTCGAGATATTTTAATTCCCAAAATGGATCCTATTTAAGAAGTTTGGTTATCTCATCTTTGACGAAGGCATGCTTGACCTCAGACTGGGGTCTTCTTTTTTGCTTCATCGGATGAAATTTCAGATCCAGGTTTAGTTTATGAGTGGTGATTTCGGTAGGATCCCTGTCATATTGATATGGGACCAAGAAAACAAATTCATGTTAGTTTTAAGGAATTGAAAAAGTTTTCCCCTGAGCTCGGGTGCTAGCCCTGTGCCCAGGTATACCTTTTGTTTGGGCTGATTTTCTATCAATGTGACTTGTTCCAGCTCTTCGACCGCTGACTTGGTGGCGTTAGAATCATTAGGGACTATGAAGTATCAAGGGACCCCATAGTCATCATCCTCACCAGTTCCCTGGTTCTTTGGTTGGATCGAGGCCGGTGTTTGTGGTTGCTATTTGGCCTCATGTTTTCCCTTTAAATCCGATCCTTTTGTTGGTGAGAGTGCCGATATCAGTATTACTTCTTCAACTACAAACATTTTCTCCATGTAGACCATTTTAACCCCCTCTGGTGTCGGGAACTTCAGAACCTGATGAAGGGTCGATGGTACTGCCCTCATGTTATGGATCCATGGCCTCCCGAACAGGGTGTTATACCTCATATTTCCCTCGATCACATGGAACTTCGTCTCTTGGATGGTCTCGACTACGTTTATTAGCAATGTTATCTCGCCTTTGGTGGTTTCACACGCCATGTTGAAGCCGTTAGGTCTGCGGGAACAACTTGATCATGTAGTCCGAGCTGTTTTACGACTCTCGATAGAATGATTTTGTACAAGCTACCTAGATCAATCAAAACACGTTTAACTTGAGTTTTATTCATAAGTACAGATATTACCAGTGCGTCTTTATGGGGCTGCACAATCCCCGCTGCATCTTCGTCATTGAAATACAAGGTTCCTTCTGGTACATAATCCCGAGTTCGCTTCTCCCTTGTGATCGACACCTTGGTGCATTTAAATACTGGTCTTTGATGAATATCATCTCCTCAAACAATCATGTGGATCACGTGTTGTGACTTTTCTTGCTCGTTATGTCTGTTTGAATCTTTATTTCTGAAGTGGTTCTTGGCCCAAACGCTTAAGAATTCCTGAAGGTGCGCCTCATTGAACAACCTGACTACTTCCTCCCTTAGTTGTCTGCAATCTTCTGTCCTGTGGCCATGGGTGCCGTGATACTTGCACATTTGATTGGAATTTCTCTGGGCTGGATTGGTCTGCAGAGGTTGAGGCCATCTAGTATCTCTGATGCGTCCAATGTCTGATACGATAGCTGATGCATCAACGTTGAAGTTATATTCTGACAGTCGTGGTGCTTCTTTGGGCTCGACATTCCTGTCAAAACTGTTCTTGCTCATGATCCCCCGAGATCTCTAACCTCGATCATTTCTCATTTCACCTCGAATGGGGTTGCGTCCAGGTCCGTTGTTTCTCATCTCCATTATATGGATGGTAACTGTCCTTGTTTGACTGTGGTTCCCGGTTAATATCCCTTTTGACTCTGTCAACGGGCCTGATAGTATAAACGGACCCGGAAGGAGACCCAAACTGGTCATCTTTGACTAATACCGATTATGCACATCAGCCCAGGTAACAGCTGGGTATTCGATCAAGTTCTGCATTAATTGTTGTGAAGCCACCGATATTCATATATTTAATCCTTGAGTGAAAACCTGAACGTCCCAATCATCGGCAATCAGAGGTAGATCTATATGTTCCATCTGGAACCGAGACACAAATTCTCTTAGCATCTCGTTATCTTTTTGCTTTACCTTTAAGAGGTTTGGCTTCCTAATCTGGACCTTTATAGCTCTGGTGTGTGCTTTAACTAAGGAATCTACAAGCATGGAAAAAGAATAAATGGAGTTGGGGATCTCCCTGAATTTCTTCTACAATACAGACTCAATCTCATCATCCTCCAGATCGTTCCCTTTAATTGCACATGTGTAAGAAGTGTCATGCTCATTGGGGTCGGCCGTTCCATTGTACTTGAGAATTTCTGGCATGCGGAATTTCTTGGGAATTTGATCAACTCTGGAGTTATAGGTTTCCACCTTCATGTCATTTGCTTCAATCTTCTTCTCCCTCGATTCAACTCGCTTTGTCAGATCCTTGAGCATCTTTATGATAGTGGGGTCGGTCACTGGTTCATTTTCGTTTGATCTTCTTGACACCGATTCGGCTCTATGAACAACGTACTGCGATGGCTCAAGTTCGGCCATGCTCGGTGCATGGTTCTGGTTTTGGAATTGTGCTATTGTAGCTTGTTGAGCCTGCAACATTTTGAATATCACTCAAAGATTTATCGTGCCTTCTTCGCCGCCCTATGCGTTCTGACCGGCTGATCGAACGTCTCTGCGAACGCTATTCTCGGGGTCGACGGCCATATTTGCATTAATGGCAACATGGGAACTGATATCGATTGGGTCTACAACTGGGACTCCATCGAGGTCAATTGGAGGTACTTCGTTCCCTGGAGTGGGTATGTTGTCGTTCTCGCCGTGGAAACCAAGGCCATTGTCTATGTGTGTGGATGTTGCTTGAGAGTTCGACATGCCGATCCTGGAATCAAAGACTCACAAGAACAAGTATAAAATAATGTGTGTTATGAAAGTTAGTACCAGAAAATCACAATTATCCTTAGCCCCACGGTGGGAGCCAAACTGTTTACCCTAAAAACGGATAACAATTGAATTTATATGTGGTTTTAAGGATACACGATCTTGCTTGGCACAAACTGAGAAAATATGTAAATAGATATTAAAATTGACTTTAAAGTAAAATAAAACAAACTAAATAATATGTGCGGCTTTGGCCCTCGAGACAAGTTACCCTCAAACCAAATGAATGAGCAAAATAAGATATGAATAGAGTATTGAGAATTTAAAGAAAAGGATAGTATATTGTTAGCAATCTGTATTGCTGTAAAATAAAACAATAATAATTTCTGGAAAAAATATAGAAACAGTAAGAAACCTCACTAGCGCGAGCTGTAGCGCGGGATTAGCGCGGCCGCGCTAGTGGAATATACCAGGGACAGTGAGAAACTTGACTAGCGCGAGCTCTAGCGCGGGCGTGCTAGTCCAGGCGTCCTTAGTTGTTTTTCCTCTAAAAATTAATATAAGAACAAATCGAGCCCATTGAATAGATAGTGTGTCCTTAAGAAAATTATTCCCCTCAAGTACCCGAGGTGATGGAGTATATCCTCCCAGGATAGAACGATTTAACTCACCGGAGTGTTGGTACCAATAACGTCGGTGATCAACGAACCACTCGAAGGTTGTAAAACACACTGGAGTATTTTGTGCAGAAGAAGAAGAAGATCAGAAAATTTAGTAAGTAAGAATTCTAGGATTCAAGGTATATGTATAGCCAATTTCGTACAGTTTCTGAAAAGGTATAGCAACCATTCAGAACAGCCATAGCTGTTGGAACAGGTATGAATCCTTTCAGAATAGCCATGGCTGTTTTGAACAGGTATGAACATTGCAGGAAATCTAAAAAATGGATTTAAAATAATCCGGGAAAGAAAACGGGTTGGACCGGACCGGGTCGCGGGTCATTTCGGATTCGAAATTAATTAAATTAATTAATTAAATAATTTGAAAAGAATTTTGTCCAAAAAGATTAATCAATCAATCGATCTTTGACCAAATCCAAATCCAAATCCGAAGCCGAACCCGAGCCGAGCGAGCGACGATGACGACGACGACGGCGCAAGGCTTGCCTTCTTCTCAACTCTTTAAGAGCTAGAAGAAGAGCTTCTCTATATATACACATAGATTTTATTTTCTTCTTCCAATGAGGGACAAAGTGCACTAATTCAAAATTTAACTTCCCTCCATTTCTTTTCCCACCATTTTCCATTCACTCTCTTTAAGCTACACCAAGCTAAAAATTAAGCTAAATTAAGCTTAAAATTAAGCTACACTAAGCTCAAAGACCAACAATCCCCCACATGAATGGGGAATGGCTATAAAACAAAGGAATGCACAGATGTGTGTGTGTTTTACATGCAATAATTAATTGCATCTGGATAAGTAGGTTTCCCTTTGAACTTTCCGTAGTGAACTTATATCGGATATACTCAGTCAATAGGTAGATTTGATATCATTGAACCGTCGAGCTTTGTTGTATACCTAGACAAAATAAGTCACATAATCAATCCTTAACCATCTATGGTTCTCACGGTTGTGTTCGTTTCAGCCATGAACACCGTCTGGTTTCGTGAGTGCTTAGAGAATGGGCCTTTACTTCCATTCCCCTTGAAGCGGATTACACTTCACACTCACATAGGTGATTCCTAAACGTGTAATCCTAAAGACACACTATCTGGTCATATCCTGCCACAGACTTAGCAAATCATTAAAAAGCTTTAAGCTTTATTGACTCATCAAAAATCCTTAATGCTTTACCTTTATTTCTGAACATTGTCTTCATCACGAGAATGGTTTGAGTTATTTGACAATGTAGAACCGTCATTCATAACTTTGTTTGATCTCTTTGAACCTAGCTCTTGGGATCTCCAGTATGCTAGGTAGAGTTACCGCCATGATGACTTGTCCTAGGCCTTAACCCCATTCCCTTTGATGATCTTTCAATTTCCTCTCTAGATAGGCCTTTTGTAAGTGGATCTGACACGTTATCTCTTGACTTTACGTAGTCAATTGTGATAATACCACTAGAGAGTAGTTGTCTAACGGTATTATGTCTCCGTCGTATATGACGAGATTTTCCGTTATACATAACTCTCCCTGCCCTGTCTATTGCCTCTTGACTATCAAGATGTATACAAATAGGTGCCAAAGGTTTGGGCCAAAATGGAATATCTTCCAAGAAATTCCGGAGCCATTCAACTTCTTCACCGGCCTTATCTAAAGTTATGAATTCAGATTCCATTATAGAACGGTTGATGCACGTTTGTTTGGATGACTTCCAAGACACTGCTCCACCCCCAATTGTGAAAACATATCCACTCGTGGATTTAACTTCAGATGATCCGGTGATCCAATTTGCATCACTATATCCCTCGATCACGGAGGGATATTTGTTATAATGCAAAGCATAATTTGGGTATGTTTCAGATACCCCAAAACTCGTTGCATTGCCATCTAATGTATGTGATTGGGATTACTTGTAAATTGACCCAGTTTGCTAATAGCACATGCTATATCTGGTCGCGTACAATTCATGATATACATCAAACTTCCCAATACTCTAGCATAGTCCAGTTGTGAGTCACTTTCACCTTCATTCTTTTGAAGTGCATAACTCACGTCAATTGGAGTCTTGGTAATTTTAAAATCCAAATACTTGAACTTGTCAAGTACCTTTTCAATGTAGTGAGACTGTGATAATGCTAGACCTTGTGGAGTCTTGTGAATTCTGATTCCTAAGATCAAATCAGCAACTCCTAAGTCTTTCATGTCGAATTTGCTAGCCAGCATGCGCTTTGTAGCATTTATATCTGACATGCTTTTGCTCATTATCAACATGTCATCAACATAGAAACAAACAATGACTTCATCACCCGGAGTGTTTTTAATGTAAACACATTTATCGCACTCGTTGATTTAAACCCACTTGCCAACATTATTTGATCAAATTTGGCATGCCATTGTTTGGGTGCTTGTTTAAGTCCATAAAGCGACTTAACAAGTTTGCACACTTTCTTTTCTTTACCAGGAACCACAAAACCCTCAGGTTGTTCCATGTAAATCTCTTCCTCCAATTCTCCATTTAAGAAAGCTGTTTTAACATCCATTTGATGGATTTCAAGACCATACACAGCCGCCAATGCCACTAACATCCTAATAGATGTTATCCTCGTTACTGACGAATAAGTGTCAAAGTAATCAAGGCCTTCTTTTTGTACCTTTGACAACAAGTCTTGCCTTATATTTGTCAATAGTGCCATCAGCTTTTATTTTCTATTTAAAGATCCATTTCGAACCTAAAGGCTTATTTCTAGGAGTAAGATCAACCAATTACCATGTATGGTTATCCAAAATTGATTGAATCTCACTATTGACTGCCTCTTTCCAAAATGCTGACTCAGGAGACGACATAACTGCTTTAAAAGTTTGAGGATCATTTTCAAGCAAGAATGTCACAAAATCTGGTCCAAAGGAAGTAGATTTTCTTTGACGTTTGCTACGCCTTGGATCTTCTACACTTGGAGTATTTTTCTTTGGTTCTTCCTGAGGTTGTTTAGGTCTTTCACTTAACGACTCGCATTTAGTTTTATACGGATAAATGCTTTCAAAGAATTCAGCATTATCTGATTCCATTACCGTATTAACATGAATCTCGTGATTATCGAATTTATGGACCAAAAATCGACATGCTTTACTGTTTGTAGCATATCCAACGAAAACACAATCTACTATTTTTGGTCCAATTTTAACCCTTTTAGGTAAAGAAACTTGTACCTTTGCTAGACACTCCCACACTTTGAAATATTTCAAGTTGGGTTTTCTACCTTTCCATTTTTCATATGGAATAGATTGCGTTTTCTTGTGGGGTACTCTGTTGAGTATTCGGTTAGCTGTAAGGATAGCTTCCCCCCCACAAACTCTGCGGTAATCCGGAACTTATTAATAAGGAATTCATCATTTCCTTTAATGTCCGATTTTTCCTTTCCGCAATTCCGTTGGATTGAGGTGTGTAAGGTGAAGTAGTTTTATGGATAATTCCGTATTCCGAACATATTTCTGCAAACAGAGATTCATATTCTCCACCCCTATCACTTCTAATCATTTTGATATATTTATTCAATTGACTCTCTACTTCATTCTTGTATTGCTTAAATGCTTCAATTGCTTCACCCTTACTATTAAGAAAATAAACATAACAATATCGAGTGCAATCGTCGATAAAAGTAATAAAATACTTTTTCCCACCTCTAGATGGTGTCGACTTCATATCGCAAATGCCAGTATGAATTAAGTCTAAAGGATTTGAATTCCTTTCAACAGACTTATAAGGATGTTTTACAAACTTAGATTCAACACATATTTGACATTTCGATTTATTACACTCGAATTTAGGCAATACTTCTAAATTAATTAACTTCCGCAAGGTTTTATAATTGACATGTCCTAAACGAATATGCCATAAATCATTTGACTCCAACAAATAAGAAGAAGCTGAAATTTTATTCATAGTATCCACAACCATTACATTGAGTTTGAAAAGGCCTCAGTGAGGTAGTCTTTTCCAAAGTACATGTCATTTTTTGCTTACAACAACTTTATCAGAAACAAATACACATTTGAATCCATTCTTCACTAGTAAATAAGTAGAAACTAAATTCTTCCTAATAGTAGGAATATGAAGAACGTTGTTGAGCGTTAACACCTTGCCAGAAGTCATCTTTAGGAAAATCTTCTCATAACCTTCAATCTTGGCTGTTGAATTATTTCCCATGAAAATATCTTCTTCGGGACCAGTAGTAGAGTAAGTAGCAAATGCTTCTTTTACAGCACAAACATATCGAGTGGCTCCGGAGTCAATCCACCACTCCTTCGGATTCCCAACTAAGTTTCATTCCGAAAGCATTGCACAAAGATCATCAATGTCATCATTCTTCTCTACTATGTTGGCTTGTCCCTTATTCTTATCCTTTCTTGGGAAGTGACAATCAGGGGCTTTGTGACCAACTCTTCCACAATTGTGGCAGTTGCCCTTGAATTTCTTTTTGTTCTGCTCCTTAGTCTGTCCAGAAGATCTCTTCCTCTTCTTACTTTTTGGAGCAGTTTCTTCAACGATATTAGCTCCCATGATCGTTGAATTTCCACGAGACTTCTTCTCGGCTGTTTTGTTGTCTTCCTCAATCTTGAGACGAATCACAAGATCTTCCAACTTCATTTCTTTGCGCTTGTGCTTGAGATAGTTCTTGAAATCTCTCCACGAAGGAGGCAACTTTTCAATCATTGCAGCCACTTGAAATGCTTCATTCACGACCATACCTTCAGCAATAAGGTCATGAAAAATAAGTTGAAGTTCCTGAACTTGGGTTCCCACAGTTTTGTTGTCTATCATTTTATAGTCTAAAAACTTGGCAACCACAAACTTCTTCAAGCTTGCATCTTCTGTCTTGTACTTCTTCTCAAGTGCGTCCCATAATTCTTTCGAAGTATTTATCGCAATGTACACATTGTACAAGTCATCCTCTAAAGCACTTAAAATATAGCCTTTGCAAAGAAAATCTGCCTGCTTCCATGCCTCAATAATCATGAACTTTTCATTGTACGGCATGTCCGCAGTAGGTACTGGAGGCTCTTCACTGGTGAATTTCTGCATACCAAGTGTGGTAAGCCAGAAGAACACCCTTTGCTGCCATCCTTTGAAGTTGGCTCCAGAAAATTTTCCCGGTTTTTCTGCCGGTGGAACAGCCGTTCGGCTCGACGAGGCTATCGTCGTTGCCGCAACAGTAGCAGAAGAATTTCTGTTTGTCAATTTCCATTTCTTACTGTCAACAACAGAAGAGTTCAATCAATGGCAAAAACCAGAACAATAAACAATACTGTAATCAATAATAAACAGTATGTATAATAAACAAAACCGAAGTCTTTATATATTGTTTCAAAGAAAACGATGAAGTTTTATGTTCTTCAAATCATTTTCTGAATTTCAAAACTCTGATGAAGTTTTTATATCTTCAAATCAGAATAATAAAATTCAGAAGGAGTAGAAAACACACAGGTTTTAATCTCCACAAACAGAATACAGAAAANAAGAAAACGATGAAGTTTTATGTTCTTCAAATCATTTTCTGAATTTCAAAACTCTGATGAAGTTTTTATATCTTCAAATCAGAATAATAAAATTTAAAAGAAGTAGAAAACACACATTTTTTAATCTCCACAAACAGAATACAGAAAATAAAAAATATAATTTCCTTAAGACTGTTAGCAATCTGTATTGCTGTAAAAGAAAATATTAATAATTTCTGGAAAAAAATACAGAAACAGTAAGAAACCTCACTAGCGCGAGCTGTAGCGGGGGATTAGCGCGACCGCGCTAGTGAAATATACCAGGGACAGTGAGAAACCTGACTAGCGCGAGCTCTAGCGCGGGCGCGCTAGTCCAGGCGTCCTTAGTTGTTTTCTCTCTAAAAAATAATATAAGAACAAATCGAGCCCACTGAATACACAGTGTATCCTTAAGGAAATTATTCCCTTCAAGTACCCGAGGTGATGGAATATATCCTCCCAGGATAGAACGATTTAACTCACCGGAGTGTTGGTACCAAAAACGTCAGTGATCAACGAACCACTCGAAGGCTGTAAAACACACTGGAGTATTAAGTAAAAAATTTGGGATTCAAGGTATATTTATAGCCAATTTCGTACTGTTTCTGACAAGGTATAGCAACCTTTCAGAACATCCATAGCTGTTGGAACATGTATGACTCTTTTCAGAACATCCATGGTTGTTTTGAACAGGTATGAACATTGCGGGAAATCTAAAAAAACGGATTTAAAATAATCCGAAAAATAAAATGTGTTGGACCGGACCGGGTCGCGGGTCATGGGTCATTTCGTATTCGAAATTAATTAAATAATTTGAAAAGAATTTTGTCCAAAAAGATTAATCAATCAATCTTTGATCAAAGCCGAAGCCGAAGCCGAGCGAGGACGACGACGGCGCGAGGCTTGCCTTCTTCTCAACTCTTTAAGAGCTAGAAAAAGAGCTTCTCTNCTTAAATTATAAGAATATATTATATTATTATCTCAACATAATAACTTCCCACATCAACATCAACTTCTACCAACATAAAATTATACAATGACAGATTAATATATACATACATGATAATTTAACAACCAATATATTCTAACTTTTGGGAATTACCAACTTATAAACAGTTGGATCATAATTTGCTCAATAATTTTAATGCCATCTCAATTTTAACCACACAATTAAAATCACTTTATTTTTAACAATTTAAGTGATACCTTTGGNCAAAGACCAACATATATTGCTTGGAATTGCGTGAATCTGATGTCATTTACAAGTGATTAGACCCCCTTTATATAGTAGGGGAGTTCTACTTATGGTACAACTCTAAATACATTAATAAATCCCCTGAATTGGCTAATTAATCGGCAGCATCTTCATACATGCCAAAATTCCTGCCGTGATCTTTGCTCGATTACAAATATTTTGGTTTACCGTTACTTGACTAAGTAAACTTCCATCGATTTCGCTTGACCTCCGTTCTACTTGGTCTCGCTTGATCTCCGTTCATTTTCTACCTCATCTCTTGTTTCATCCTTTGCTTTGTCGACTGTCAGTGTCTCTTCTCAGTGTTCCATCTATAATTGCCCTACTTTTATAATGAGTTGAGTGACTCATTGTACGTATACTTTGTTTGGGAAAAGTGGCGAGCTGCTACGAGTTGGCCACTCAAGAGGTTGTCAACTATTGTATATTCGCATTTGGCAGTTACCATTTTCTACAAGCAAATAGTTGTTTAATTTAGGCTCTCATTATTTTTATTTTGTAATGAATTGTCGATTAAGTTTGATACTATTTGCCTTATGGAACCACTGTTTGTGCTTATGAAGGTGGAGCACATCCCATAGAGAGGTTTCCCAAATAGTTTTATGCTCACCTTCTGTTTCTCAAGGGCAAAAGTTAGTGGTTTCACTAATATTACGGGAAAATTTGAAAATGCCATATATTATTTGTTTTTTTGTTATGTGACAATTATAGTCTGTTTCAAAATGAGTAATATCATATTTCTTTATTTACGTATTCATTTTACCTTAATACTCAACTTTTATAGTCAATATAAACATCATAACATGTTTAAGATTATAAGTTACAAAAATCTTATAATCAAACAAAAACACAAACATGAAAGTTTTTTATTGTAAAACTTATATCATAATATAAGTTAAACTGAAGTAGATGGAGTAAATAAATGTAGTCGATTGAGTTGAACATTCATTCATTAAGGTCTTCATTTTCCACAAATAAAGACAAAAAGAAGTCTCCATCTCTTGAGACTTTCCAAACCCTATCCTTTATCCTTGTCAACAGCAGTTGCCAGGAAAATGCTATCTTCCTTGCAAAGGTATAGTACTACTTTTTCACAGCATAATTAAAACTATGCATTTGGTCGTGTCCTCTTACTTGTTCCTCCATTTCCTATAAATTAAACCGTCATATATATATATATATATAATAAGACTCAACTCAGCCCTTCTCTCTTTGTTTTCCCTCTTAAATTACTATATACTCAATATCGTTTTGTTCAACTACTAATTAATATGGCGGACGCTTCCTACAGCCACCCTTTGTTTAGCTGCAGGAGTTGCCGGAATCCGATTGCTCTTCGAGATGATCTTCTCTCTAAACGTTTTGTGGTAATTAATTTTCACTAATTTTTTCCGTTTTGTTTATTAATTAATTAATTCTTTCTAGACTTAATTAAACGACTGAATTTATAATAGGCAAAATCAGGAGGAGCATACCTTTTCAAGCATGCAATGAATGTAGTGGTGGGAAAAAAGGAAGATAGACAACTAATGACGGGTTACTTCAGCGTTGCTGATATATTCTGTAGCAAGTGTGGGGAGGAGTTGGGTTGGAAATATGTTAAAGCTTATGATCCTTCCCAAAAGTACAAGGAAGGTCGTTTCATTCTCGAGACTGCCAAAATTCTGAAAGAATATTGATGATCTCTACTCATCTATAAATTAATAAAACTATTTCTGGCCATGTAAATATTGATGTTATTTAAAACCTACGTTTAATCTTTTTTTTTTTTTGGTCATGCTACAGTACTATACGTACTGATCTGTAAAATTTGGGTAACCTTTTATATACAAGAAGCAGTTTCACTATTTAGTCATCAGAATGTACAAGATAATAAGATGATATCTATATTTGTGGTCTAGCTAGTCAAATATATGCCATATCTTACTTTAAATATGTGGAATGTAACATCTTAAGCAACCTTAGGAGACTTGAAAGTCTGATTACATGTGGACCATGAGGTATAATATCCGAAATTTTGCTGAAAATGATGATCTTCGTTTTAGTCTAACTAATATTAGTGGGGTTATGGATCAACACAACTTGTTTCTTTCGGTGGACCAATAGGCTTCCGGTAGAACATTGTATCTTATAAGTTGATGTCCTTTAGATATGACATATTAAAATATTAAAAATTGTAGAACTTTTTTATTTTTAAAAATAGTGAACATACTATTTACAACAACAATAAATCCAGTGTAATTTCAAGCGGAGTCCGGAAAGGGTAATGTACATGCAAACCTTACCCCTACCTTATGTAGATAGAAAGTAGGGGTGCCAATGGTTCGGTTTAGCCGATTATTTTATAAAATTTATACCATACCAATTTCGGTTATTCTATTATACATAACCAAAATTAGACTTTTAAAAACCGTACCAATCATGTCGATTTCTCTTCGGTATCGATACGGTTCAGTTAATTTTTGATATTTTTTAAAATGTCACTTAAAAGTCACTAGTAGAATCAGAATACAACAACATACATACTTTTATAGGACGTAACAAAAGTCTATATATATTTTTACTCTTTAAAGGGTGATGAATTAACAAAACATGAAAGATGGCCAGAGTATAGATTCATCAACTATTTTACAGCAGCGTAAAAGAAACTAAGAAAAGACAAAGAAAATATAAATCACACTAGTGGAAAGATATTAAGTAAGGTGGGACTCAAAAATAAAGTTATAGAAGATTAAATATCGAAATTATAAATTTAAATCATACGAAAGAAAAAATATTCAATACATTGGAGTTTGTTACTCATAATCGCTAGAATACATTGTGTCTTGCTAGTGAATATGCTGGAAATAATTTAGTTTCAATAGTAGTATAATAATTTGGGAATTAGGAATTTGAGTTTAATTACTTGTTGGGCTTGTAACCGTTTTCATAATTTCAAGGCCCAAAGAAAAAATTAATGTTTTATTATTTTTTAAACTTAGTGTATAAATATAATTTTTTCTTGTAAATTTATTCGGTAGGATTTTGTATTTTTTTGGTTTATTTTCATAAAATAATAAACATACTCTAATTATAGGTACGGTTATAGATTTATATAGAAAATCTACAGTTTTATTAAAGAAACCTAAAAATCGATTCGGGTGCGGTACGATTCGATCGGTTTAGTTAATTTTTGAATATTTATTACCACCCCTAATAAAAAGGTTGTTTTCGGTAAAAGTGAACATAATATTTAGCAACTCAAAATTTAAAGAATATATATATAATTAAGGTCATTTTCTTTGTCACTTTATATCTAGACTAGTGTTAGTACCCGCACGATATGTGGATAATATTATAATCCTTCTAAATTCTATAAAAACAAAAGAACTTAAATATTATAATTTCTATATATAGTCGGTGATACAAACAAAATAAAAATACAATATGATTCAAAAATAAATACTCCTTCCCTTTAAATTTACATAAAACATTTTTCTTATTAATCTGTTCCAAAAGAATGATACATTTCTATATTTAAAAATAACCTAACTTTAAATTTTTTTATTTTACCCGTTTTACCTATAATGAGAAGTTCTTGCACTCATACAAATATCATGGCCCAACAAAACTTTTAGGACCATAAGTTTCAAAAGTCTTCTTTTTCGTTTTTAAACTCCGTGCTAAGTCAAATTATCTCATATCTATTGAAACTGAGTGAAGTCATACTATATAGAGTAATAACTAATAAAAATACATTTAGTAATATCTTAACTTAAATTATAAGAATATATTATATTATTATCTCAACATAATAACTTCCCACATCAACATCAACTTCTACCAACATAAAATTATACAATGACAGATTAATATATACATACATGATAATTTAACAACCAATATATTCTAACTTTTGGGAATTACCAACTTATAAACAGTTGGATCATAATTTGCTCAATAATTTTAATGCCATCTCAATTTTAACCACACAATTAAAATCACTTTATTTTTAACAATTTAAGTGATACCTTTGGGATATAGTTAAGATTAATATATTATAATTAAATAAATTTTAACCTACTTTAAATATTTTTCTTTTACCATGCACATGTACTAAAATAAAATGAGTTCTTACATGTAATTCATAATTAAATGAATCTTACCTTATGACTTTTGTAATTCATTTTATTTTGTGTAAATAACAATCCCAAATAGTGAAATTATATTCCTCTATATGTTTACGCTATCCAAATCTATTTCATTTTAATTGACACACACACACACACACACACACATATATATATATCTCAACGGTTGCTCAATCAATTGGCTCATAAAATTTGAGAGAACATAAATATCAACAACGGGCTAA
This sequence comes from Nicotiana knightiana, assembly GCA_005239525.1. Lineage (NCBI taxonomy): Eukaryota > Viridiplantae > Streptophyta > Magnoliopsida > Solanales > Solanaceae > Nicotiana > Nicotiana knightiana. The sequence continues at coordinate 23,447 of ML381505.1, forward strand.
AAAGTCATAGTCCATACCTGAGCCACTAGAGAAGAATCTATCCTCCCTTCTTATCTATTTTAGCATATAGCAACTGCTAGCTAATAGAAAAATAAAAAGACAAAAAAAAATGTATGTATGGTTTCCAAACAATTGAGATATAAAATAAATTATAAAATATTAAATAATTAATTTTACCGTAAGTCAAAACAATTGACATTTGTTTCGCAGATGTCCGAGTCGATTCATAGTTTAAAATATTATTCTCACAGAAATATATGTCACCGGTTCCTTTATTCTTGTGTAAATTAATGATTGATTAACTCTCTTCTAACATTATTGGAGTTGCTTAAAAATTGATCGAATCAAACTGCATTTATGTGACCATTCTCTTTCCGAGAATCATTTTAAAAATATCGACTCCAAACTACATACATCACACATCTTGATTCTCAAAACTGAAATGCTAATTGACCAAGAGATATAGATTTATTTTTAAATTAATTAAAAGTATCAATTTACCCACACTATCTTTATAACCCCCTCTTTCTATATTAGTCCCTCTACTATGAAATTTTATATAACTATTTCGTTCATATGGAGGTTTGACTTTAAATTTCCATTTGAATGTTTTAATTTATTTCTCGGAATTATGTCAATTATTTATTTATTTTAGTTTTATCTATTATAACAGTTTTAAATACGTGTATCTTACTTATATAGTATGATTTAGCTCATCATTATCTTAAAGACTTTCTTGTCTCAAAGATCAAATAAATCTTATCATTAGGTATACATCTACTACTGAAATTATTTAATTACATATTTATTGCATTACCCATAGCTTAGAGTTGTTCATATTATTGTCCGCAACTCCCATTAATAGATGAATTTAATTTTTTTTCTTATAATAAAATTATATTCACTATTTTTTTATTCACTGCTCAAATTTATATTTAAATTTATTAATAATATTTTTGTGTGTCATTTATTTATTATCTTTATTTTATATTTTAGGAGTAGTGGTACTCGTAGTATGTATTAATAATAACTCCATATTTATCTTTATAATGATTTAAGATATGGGTGTTTTTCTTATCTTTCAGTTCAATTTTTTTGTGTGGTCAAAATCTTATTAATTAAAATAAGTAGTTGGTTATATCATTATAAGACTGTTATTCTTTCTTTCCATTCAGATTCAAAATAATCTTATTAACTATATTTTATTTAAATTAAAATACAATATTTTAATTTTAAATAAAATAAAATATTATTATAAATATTATCCTAAATTGTCAAATAACTTTATAGTAGCGTGCCACTGCCCACTTAGCTTAGCTATAATGCAAATTATTTCTTTAATATATATATATATATATATATATATATATATATATATATATATATATATATATATATATATATATATATATATATATATATATATATATATATATAGTTATAGTTATAGATTGATTTGAACATTAAGTTTGTTGATTGATGAAGAAAGTGCTCTATCACCGAAGCGAATTTTCCTTTATTAATCACCATACAAGTTAATGCTTCAATTTATATTCTTTCTCTTCTGTTATCGCTACTAATATAATATAAATATTAATTTCATATTTGTTATACTTAAATCTATTGACTTAACGTCTTAGGGCACACATAGAAGTGAACACTATTGATCACCTACGGTAGTTATGAAAGTTAAGTTTTGATCCAACAACTCGGTAATTATGATTATGGGTTCAAACCTAGATTTTTTGCTCTTATTTCTAGTAACGTCTTAGGGCACACGGAGAAGCGAACACTATTGATCACCTACGGTAGTTATGAAAGTTAAGTTTTGATCCAACAACTCAGTAATTATGATTACAGGTTCGAACCTTTTTGCTCTTATTTCTAATAACAAACACGTTTTTATTTTTTCTGTTGTTTTTGTTGTAAACTCAAATTTCAAAAAAACTCTCTCATCATTTAGAACAATTCGCCTTGCTCATTGAGCCTCTCGTTTGAATTGGAATATTTATATGTTGATTAGCTTTCTTAATTAATTAATTAATCAAATTCAAATTTAACTTTCTTTCCATTCAGATTTAAAAGAATCTTATTTACTATCTTTCTATTTAAATTAAAGAAATATCCTATCTTTCAATTTAAATTAAATACTATAACAAATATTGTCCTGAATTACCAAATGGCTTTATATTAGCTTGCCACTTGACTTAACCATAATGCAAACTTTCTTGCTTTAATATATATATATATATATATATATATAGAGAGAGAGAGAGAGAGATGTTTAACCCCAACTACGACAATTTCTTCCTCTCTCTCCGGTGCACACATGGAAATCGAATTCGTCACCAAAAATCCTGAAATATTTGATTAGTTCTATGGAATTGTAAGTAGCTACATTGTATCTAGCATTGAATAATTGGCTTCTACTCTCTCTGCTTGCAAAGAACAACTTCAGCAGGTAAAACCCTAATTTATTCCCTCTGCGCTTTCTTAATATCAATTTTGTTATAAAATATTTAGTAAATATGGATGTCCACTACTCCCACTACTTTCACCCATGATGTAAATAGTCACTCCCACTACTTATCACTTTTATGATTGTAATTCCTACACTCCATAACTTCTCCCCATGATCTTCCCCGTGATCTCAAAGGTTACTGTCATGTTTAAGACAATTCTTTTGTAACCTACAATGTAGTAGTATAAATAGAGGCATGAAATGTGATATGTTACACTTAAACACCTCATGAAATAAGAAAGTTATCTCTTCTTCTCTTATTCTACTTATCTTCTTGTCTTACATTGTTACTTTGAGCTACATTTTTAACACGTTATCAGCATGAATTGCTATATTCTTCTTATATTTTCTATAAGAGATGAAATCCTTCCATGAGAGCAACAACCTTAAATCAATTTGGTTGAGCCTATGAAAATCTAGGCATCTCGTATGCCATATCAATGTTTTTGCTTCTATTATACAGGAAGTATCATTTTTCAATTTTCATGAATTTTACAATTAACTTACTTTAATATTTAAGACTTGGTCTAATTTGTGTTACTTAGCAATTTATTTTATTTGTGCAGATGTATATATATGGAGTACCTATGCTTTCGAGTTGCAAACAAGAGCATATTCCGATGCTTTGACATCATCTCCCATATGTACTGCTCCGACAGTTTGCAAGACAAGATCATGGAACTGTTAACTATTGAGAAGGTTTCTAATCTTATAAAAATAATAAGAATTTAAATTTATGTTGTGGTCAAAATAAATTTTGTATTGCTAAGATAGTTTTATTCCCTTTATATTTGATCATGTAGTTGTTCGTGAAAAAGATCAATGTGAACTTTCATTAAAGTTCGGGAAAAAAAACTGATTATAGAAAGTAGTATATCATGATAGGCTCAACAGTGAGTTCATTTGGCTTATTATGCCATTGATTGAGGGTAAGACGGTGAGTTTAAGTCCCAACACACCATGTTGATGAAAAGACGTTGGATTCGAGTTTCAACGCATTATGGTCTAACATGCCTTTATATGGGTAAGGCATTGAGTTTGAGTCCCAATTCACCATATTGATGATATAATGGTGACTAAAGAAAAATAAAGTATTTTTCATGAAAAAGTATGAAGCTTGTCCCACTTGATCTGCTCCATTCTTGAAGTGAATGTGTAGCTAGCGGTGCACTATAAGTCTAAATGAAGACAAGTGGTTGACCAATGAACGTGTATGTACCAAAGACCAAATAATATAGTCATCACTATGGTAAATGTAAAAAGAAGAACAATAAGGGTTCTCAAAATAATTCTTCAAATGTGAAAGAATTGTGTATCAATATGGTCTGGAAATATGAGGCACACTCAGACGATTATAGTCCATTTTTTGAAGGAATGCGACTTGCGACAAGCATTGCAAAAGCAAGCTCATTCTTGAAAATGAATGTGAAAATATAAATGTGATATAAAAATATGCATAAGAATGTGCTTATGCATGGTTGTATAACTACCACAACTCACCTCTAAGGGAGGTTAGAGAAAAATAAGATAATGAATATTATAAGGTGGTTACATAAATATGTCATTGGTCGCGTGCATGTGGTACATCAAAAATATTATGCCATGCCTTATAAAAAAAGTTATTAAACGCAAACGTAAAGTAAGAAATAGTTTTGCTTATGATGATTTCGACCATGACAATTATTATGATATGATTTTCTCCGTGAAAGAGATATTCACCATATGAATGGTGTGACAAAAGATCATGTAGTACAAAATTAGTTAAGAGCTCCGGAAGACTGATTTGTTACTACCCGGATAAATAAAATTATTCATGAAATTATAGTAAGTCTCAAAAGAAACTTTTTGAGTTTCAAACATATTAGCCAAAGTGGTTGGCCTTTAAGACTATAAATGAAAGGAAGATTGAATATCTTCATATTACTATAATCATACCGGGTAAATATAAAAGATTACCCGTCTTTTCTTCTATTTATACTACACATGTGTAAGCATGATGAAGGAATTATATGCCACAAGTAAACAAGGGGTTTACCGAAATAAATATTAGTTCGCATGACCGGTTGGCCATTCCGGTTCAATTATGATGCGAAAATTAATTGAGAATTCACATTGGCACATATTGAAGAAATAGAAGGTTCTTCAAGAATTCTCTTGTGCTGCTTATTCTCATGATATACCAGTTAAGTTTGGGATTGAATCCCTTGATTACTGAAACGAATAAAAGGTGATATATATATGGGCCAAGTCACCTGCCATGTGGGCTGTTTACTATTATATGATTTTAATATATGCATCTATTGTATGGTCATATGTGCGTTTGTTATCAACTTGCAATTTGGATTTTGCAAGGTTGATTGCTCAAATTATTAGAGCACAATTTCAGAATATAAATATGATAATTATCTTGGTAATGCTGGTTTAACTACAAGTTGGTTTAGCAGAAATTGTATGCCTCCAATTAAGCTAAACCATTGGTTATGAGAACAAAGATTCCAAATAGAAATTTGGTATGATGTGTATTATTTAATATACAAGAGCATTTGTATGCATCTAGCCAACAAGTTATGATAACTTTTCCCTATCAGAATTGGTTCAGGGTCAGGAACCAAATAAATTTAAGAAATATAGATGTTCTATATGATTTAATTGTGCCATCACAATACACAAAGATGTGTTCCCAAAGAAGGTTGGAAAATGTGTTGGTGATCCCAACATTAGGGGGAGAAAACGGGTAGCTGAAAAAGTAATCATGGAATGAATTATTATGAGTGTACTTAGATCCTCGTACAAGAAAATGTGAACTTGAAGTTCAAGTGATAATTCATTTGTAAAATATTGCCAGGAGTATTTGCTGACCAAAAGCGAAATGTTATATTTCAGCTGCTAATGCTCCAAATAGAATAAAATCCATGACGGACATAGTCTATGGAACGCATGAAGCGTAATAGACTAATCGGTTCCAATGATAATACTCCTTGAAGAAGGAGTAGAGCAAATGATAAAGATGGTCATACTAAGGAGGAAAGTGTTATGTAAGAGCACCATGATATAAAACTTTATAAGACCTCATGGAAGAGGCTCAGGTACCTGAAAATAATGAGATCTCGATAAGTTATGTCTTTATTGAGTGATGATGGAACCGATGTAAAATGATCATCGATGATATTGTTGATATAATATAGCACTCAATATTATTAATATTGACGAAGATCTTGAGCTCAAATCTGTCATGGAATTTGGACAGATAAATTATTGGTCAATCAAATAAAAAAAAATTCAAGCGAAATTGGCTTCACTTGAAAAATGTGAAGTTTCTAGACCAATTGTCCGAACGCCTGAAGGTGTCAAGCCAGTGGGGTAAAAATGGGTTTTTATGCGAAAACGAAATGAGAAAGGTGAAGTCGTAAGATATAAAGCATGACTTGCTGCACAAGGGTTTTCGCAAAGGCCTGACATTAATTATATGGAGACATATTCTCCTGTAGTAGATGCAATTACCTTCAGGTATCTAATAAATCTTGCAGTCCATGAAAAGCTTGATATGCGGTTGATGGATGTTGTCACAACCTACTTATATGGCTCCCTGAACATGAAATTTTTATGAAAATCCCTGAAGGATTTAAAGTTTCTGAAGCACATAAAAGTTCAAGGGAAGCTTGTTCAATAAAGCTTCAGAAATCCTTATACGGATTGAAGCAATCAGGGAGAATGTGGTACAATCGTCTTAGCGAGTATTTTCGAAAGGAAGGGTACAAAAATGACCATATTTGCCCCTGCGTCTTTATTAAGAGGTCTGGATCTGAATTTGTCATCATAGTTGTGTATGTTGATGACTTGAATATTATTGAAACTTCTAAAGATCTTCCAAAGGTTGTAGAGTGTTTGAAGAAAGAATTTTAAATGAAAGATCTTGGTAAGACAAAATTTTGTCTTGGCCTACAGATTGAGTATGTAACAAATGGAATTTTTGTCCATCAATCAACATACACTGAAAATGTGTTAAAGCGATTTTACATGGATAATGCACATCCATTGAGTACCCCAATGGTTGTGAGATCGCTTGACATAAATAAAGATCCATTCCGGCCTCAAGAAAATGATGAAGAGCTTGTTAGTGATGAAACTCCATATCTTAGTGCAATTGGGGCACTGATGTATCTTGCTAACAATACCCGGCCAGATATTGCTTTTGTTGTAAGCTTATTAGAAAGATTCAGTTCCTCCCTAACAAGAAGACATTGGAGTGGTGTTAAGCATATATTTAGATATCTTCGGGGAACTCTAGATATGGGATTGTTCTATTCTAATGAATTCAAGTCAGAAATGGTTGGCTATGCCGATGCAGGTTATTTGTCTGATCCATATAAAGCCCGATCTCAAACAGGCTATTTGTTTACATATGGAAGTACAACTATATCATGGCGTTCAATGAAACAAACAATAGCTTCCACATCTACTAATCATGCTGAGATAATAGTCATTCATGAAGCTAGTCGGGAATGTGTTTGGTTGAGATCAATGACTCAACATATTCAAGAAATGTGTGGTTTTATTATGAAAAAAGATAATCCAACTATACTATATAAAGACAATGCTTGTTTCATCGCTCAACTGAAAGGAGGATACATAAAAGGAGATAGAACAAAACACATTTCACCAAAGTTCTTTTTCACGCATGATCTTCAAGAATTAATGTTCAATAGATTCATTCATGTGAAAATTTGGCTGATCTGTTCACTAAGGCATTACCAACGTCAACATTTGAGAAGTTGAGACAGAAGATTGGAATGCGGCGTCTTCGAGAAATAAAGTGATATTTTCATGAGAGGGGGTAAGATAAGCGTTATACTCTTTTTCCCTTATCCTAGGTTTTGTCCCATTGGGTTTTCCTGGTAAGGTTTTTAACGAGGCAGAAAATAAAGCTTATTACAAATATGTGTACTCTTTTTCCTTCACTAAGATTTTTTTCCCACAGGGTTTTTTTCTTAGTAAGGTTTTAACGAGGCATATTATCTATTTTTTTGGATATCCACGGGGGAGTGTTATAAGATATTTAGTAAATGTGGATGTCCACTACTCTCACTACTTTCACCCATGATGTAAATAACCACTCCCACTACTTATCACTTTTATGATTGTAACTCCCACACCTCCATAACCTCTCCCCATGATCTTCCCCATGATCTCAAAGGTTAATGTCATGTTTAAGACAATCCTTTTGTAACCTACAATGTAGTAGTATAAATAGAGGCATGAAATGTGATACGTTACACACTTGAACACTTCATGAAATAAGAAAGTTATCTCTTCTTCTCTTATTCTACTTATCTTCTTGTCTTGCATTGTTATTTTGAACTACATTTAAATAAATTTTAGTTTTTTCTTCCTCAATTTCATTTTAATTTTTCCATGTTTAGTTTAAAAGCCCTTTTCTTTTTTTGATAACTTACGACAATATTTTTTGCCAAACAAAAGCTTCCTCTAAACCAAGTTTTGGTCCCTAAAACTCCATCATAAAAGTCAATCATCTTCTCCATCTGAGTCCAATGTTTTCTCATCGACCCATTCATTTGCATGCTCATACATAAAGATGGCCGAATTTCCACCTTCTGATCATTAGCTAACTTTTTGTTTTTCTTTTTCCTTTTTTTCTTATATTCTTTAATAGTGCAGTAGGGCTCCGGAAAAGTAAAAACGAGAAGAAGCACATGAAGTAGGTGAAACAAAAAATTTATGTATAGATAACAAATGTTGCCTATATTACACGACCGAGAGAGGTTATGTCAAATATTGCAGAAAAGACAAACTTTATCAATATTTTATTTTTCAATTGAGAGATTGATTTTATAGTTTGATGGAATGGGGGGGGGGGGACTTCATGTAACGACCCGATCGGTCGTTCCGTGAGATTTACCCCAGTTTCCCCTATTTCTGCATTTGTTATATATTTTTATCCTATTTTTGATGTGTTGGACAGTTGGTTTGGGTCCGGAATGGTTAGGGTGAGAGTTTAGGTATTTAGCCTTTTAAAGTAGCCTAATAGTTGAGAAAGTCAACTGAGAGTTGACTTATTGATAAACGACCTCGGAATGCAGATTTTATAGCTCGGATAGCTTCGATAGATGAATTGGGACGTAGGAGTGTGTTCAGAATATTTTTGTGATGTCCGGTGTAGAATTAGGCTTGAATTGGCGAAAGTTAATTTTTGGCGATTTTCGGTGGCAGTGGAATTTAGGTTCGGAATGGAATTCTAGAAGTTGGAACAGGTTCGTAATGTCATTTTGGATATGTCTGCAAAATTTCAGGTCAATCAGAGGTGTTTTGGTTTGTTTCAGCGTAATTGGCAAAAATTGGAAGTTTCAAAGTTCATAGGCTTGAATTTGATGCGATTTTGATGTTGTTGCGTTGTTTTTGGTATTTCAAAGGCTCGACTAAGTTTGAATAATGTTATGGGATATATTGGTATGTTTGGTTGAGGTCCCGAGGGCCTCGGGTATTTTTCGGGTGGTTAACGGACCAACTTTTGGCTTGAAATCTGGGCAGATTTCTGCTGGTGTGAGGTTCTGGTTTCCTTCTACGCGATCGCGTAGGGTAAGATAGTGAGGCAGGATTTTTGTTAACGCGATCGAGTGGTGGAGGTCGCGATCGCGTGAGTATGAGGTGGTTGGTCAGTGCGATCGCGTGGTGTTGTTTGCGATCGCGTAGAGTTAAAGGGGCACGTGAGTGAGTTGAGTCGTTGTTCTTCACGATCGCGTGGAGTGATTTGCGATTGCGTGGGTTTATGTCCTGATGAATCGCGATCGTGTGAGGATGTCTGCGATCGCGTAAGGTAATTTGATGGGGCAGCAGATTTGTTCTTCGCGATCGCATGCCAATGTTTGCGATCGCAGTGAATGAATTATTTTAGCTGGGCAAAATGTTTAAAAAGGGATGAGGAGCGAATTTGGCTTATAATTCCTCCATTGTTGCATGCAAGTTGAGAGCTATTTGAGAGGGATTTGAAGGGAAATCATTTGGAGGTAAGAATTTCAACTTCATAACACGTTTTTATATCAATTCCTAAGTGATTAAACCATAAAAATTCTGGAAATTGAACCAAAATTGGGGAAGAAGGGTGCATGGAAAATTTAATTTTCTTTTGAGGATTTGAGTGGGCAATTGTGGTCCGATTTTAATGTTCTTGGTATGTATAGAATCTTGGGAGGACGAGGTTTCTAATGATGTAAAAATTATTGAATTCCGAGACGTGGGCCCGAGGCTCGGGTTTGGCCGAATTTCGAGATTCTTGTATAATTTGATAAATTTCGATTGGGTTGAGTTCCTATGATATATATTGATAATGTTAACTGGTTTTGGCCAGATTCGGAGCAATCAGGAGCCAATTTGAGGGGCAAAAGCATAGCGGACTAGTGTTGTGGCCCGGTAGAGATAAGTAATGGTCATAAATCTTGTCCTGAGGGTATGGAACCCCGGACTTCGTATTTCTTACTGTTTCTAGAATGGCGCACATGTTGGATGATGAGTGTGTGGCGCGTACTGAATTTTGGATTGGACTAGGTCCTCTCCGCGGTGACTAATGAGTTGCATATTTACTCAAAACCTTATGTTAATTATGTTCTAAAGAATTGTGTAATATTTGGGCTGTGAGCCATGTTTGGGGCCTAGTGCCGATATGTTTTAACCCCCTGGGGGATATTTTACTGATATTCTCACTACTTTGAAACTATGATTTTTCACTCAGTCCTTCTTGTGAAATTTTTGACACTCCTATTTGATGATATTACGATTTCTTGAAATGAAATGCTAATTGGGTCGAGAACCCCGTTTTATTTATGGCCCGAATGACATGTTGAGAGTGTCTGATTGAGTGCGGCTGAGGGCCAATATTGTGAGGGTATTTATGATATGAGACAGGCCGAGAGCCTGAGAGTGATTGATGCCATGATTTGGCTGTTTATTTAGCGCTTGGGCTGAAGGAGCCCCTCCGAAGTCGGAGTCTGTACACACCCCCAGTGAGCGCAGGTACCTACTGAGTGCGAGTGCCGAGTGATTGGGAGGTATGAGTGACTGTGAGGTGCTGAGTGACTGATTATGAGTGACTGTGAGGCATGCCTGAGGGGCTGATTATGATACATGTTTTTGTCCGAGGGGCTATTGATGATTTTACTACTTTCACTCTGAGCTTATGAAATATGTTTTGCCCGAGGGGCCTCTATATGATTCATTTCATTTTTATACTAGACCTTTCGGTTGAAGTTGTGGAAAAATATATATTTTAAAAGGGATTTCTTTTCGGAATTTGATTTTTAAGGCATGACGATTTCATACATCTATGTTATACTATTCGAAAGTAAGGCTGTGACTCTTGTGATTTGATGACACTGATTTTATGTGTTCTTGCTGCTCAGACCTGATTTATTTTCATTACTATTGAGTTGGTGTACTCACATTACTCCCTGCACCTATGTGTGCAGATTCAGGAGCAGACCTCGAGCATTAGCCTTTATTCCGCAGCGGAGCCAGATTTGCGGGATATAGAGGTAGTTGTCCAGCGTCCGCATCATCTCTGTTTTTTTCCCCTCCCTGTTGTATATTTATTTCATTCGGAGGTTTTGTATTATGAAAATATATTATGACTTATTCTTCTAGATGCTCATGACACGTTGGCTCCTGGTTTTAGGGTTGATAGTATTATATTATGATGACCTCCTTTATTCAGTAGTTTCTGTATATATTATGAAATGCTCAGATTTTGGAAATGATATTTTTAAAGAAATTGTGAACATGTGATATATTGGCTAGCCTAGTTCCACGATAGGCGCCGTCACGGACGGGTTAGGATTTGGGGTCGTGACAGTTTGGTATCAGAGCCCTAGGTTACATAGGACTCGACGGTCATGAGCATGATTAGTAGAGTCTTGCGGATCAGTACGAAGACATCTGTACTTATCTTCGAGAGGCTGCCGAACTTTTAAGAAACATTTCTATCTTTCTTGAACTCTTTCGTGCTGATCTATTGATTCTTGAAATCTGAACTTACATTGTCTCATTCTCTCACAGATAGTGAGTACACGCCGCGCCGATCAGAGTGACCAGCCACCGGCTAGACCAGCGAGAGGTCGAGGCCGCGGTTGAGGTCGTGGTAGAGGTAGGGGTCAGCCCGCGCAACAGCCGGGGCAGTACCTTAGGATCCCTCTATCGATCATGATCAGGTTCCCGCCGATGGTGTCCCAGTGGGATAGGCTCAAGCACCAGCAGTGCCTATGGTTATTCCGGGTCTTCAGGAGGCCCTGTCTCAGATATTGACAGTATGCACCAGTTTGGCTCAGGCAGTCCCCATGTCTTCTTCTGCCACTACAGCTCAGGCCGGGGGAGGCAATCAGACTCCCGCTGCCCGGGCACCTGAGCAGGCTGCACAGGGTATTCAGGCATCGGGAGCAGCCTGAGCTCAGCCAGTTGCTCCAGTTTAGGATTATGTGGTCCCTGTTATGCCTGAGGACGAGCAGCACAGGTTGCAGAGATTCAGCAGACTTCAGCCTCCGACTTTCAGCGATATAGAGGGCGAGGATGCCTAGGGATTTCTAGATAGGTGCCAGAGGATATTGCATACCGCAGGTATTTTGGAGACCAGTGGGGTCTCATTTGCTATATTTCAGTTTGCGGGTGCTGCCTTTACATGGTGGGAGTCGCTCGAGAGGCGTAGACCGATTGGTTCAACACCTCTTACCTGGCGGCAATTCTCCACGATCCTTTTGGAGAAGTAAGTTCCTCAGTACCACAGAGAGGAGCAGCGCAGGTAGTTTGAGCAGCTGCGCTAGTGAGAGTTATCAATTACTCAGTACGAGATGAGGTTCTCCGAGTTGGCTAGGTATGCTTCTGAGATTGTCCCTACTGATAGGGAGAGAGTGAGGAAGTTTGTGGATGGTCTTTCTTATCAGCTTCTGTTGGTTATGACTCGGGAGAGAGTATCGGGTGCTTCATTCGAGCAGGTTGTTGACATAGCTCGAGATATTGAGTATGTTCACCGCCAGGAGCGGGAGGAGAGGGAGGCCAAGAGGCCTCGTGGTTCAAGCAGTTCCAGTGGTGCTCCATTCAGGGTACAGTTTCAGCAGGGTACGGGCCGTTCATTCAGGCCTCCTCGGTCAGGCCGTTCAGCATATAGTGGTGCCTCCTCGGGGCAGGGTCCCCATGGTTCTCAGTCAGGTCGTACTTCATTTGGTTCCCTCCCAGCTCAGAGTGCATCTCGAGCACCTCCAGTTCAGGGTTCATCTATACATGAGTCTTCCAGTGGCCGTACAGGTGCTAGAGGTTTCTATCAGTCCTTGCCTCCAGCTCCAGGGAGTTGCTTTGAGTGTGGAGAGTTCGGGCACGTGTGGCGGCAGTGTCCCCGCCATTCTGGTGGATCTTCTCAGCAGAGGGGCCAACCCTCGACTTCGGCTCCAGTCACTTCACCACCCGCCCAGGAAGCTAGGGGTGGTGGTCAGTAAGCCAGAGGCCGCCCTAGAGGGGGAAGTCAGGCTTGCATGTATGCATTTCCAGCCAGGTCGGATGCTATGGCCTCAGATGCCGTGATTTTATGTATTTTTTCAGTCTGTTGTCGTGATGCCTTGTCTTTATTTGAACCTGGTTCTACATATTCCTATGTTTCTTCATATTTTTCTGGTTTTTTGGATATGCCCCGTGAGTCTCTAGTCACCTCTGTTCATATGTCAACTCCGGTGGGCGATACTGTTGTTGTGGACCATGTGTATCGGTCGTGCACTATATCTATTGGGGGTCTGGAGACCCGAGTGGACCTACTGTTACTCAGTATGGTCGATTTTGACGTGATATTGGGCATGGATTGGTTATCTTCGTTCCATGTTGTTCTTGATTATCACGCTAAGACTGTGACCTTAGCTATGTCGGGGTGTCCGAGGGTTGAGTGGAGAGGTTCTTCCGAGTATATGCCTAGCAGGGTGATTTCTTACCTGAAGGCTCAGCGCATGGTTGAGAAAGGGTGTTTATCTTATTTGGACTTCGTGAGGGATGTCGGTGGTAAGACTCCCGCTATTGATTCAGTTCCTGTGATCCGTGACTTTCCGGATGTGTTTCCTACAGACCTGCCAGGCATGCCACCTGACATGGATATTGATTTTGGAATTGACCTGGTGCCAGGCACTCAGCCTATTTCTATCCCACCATATCGTATGGCACCAGCGGAGCTAAAAGAATTGAAGGAGCAACTTCAGGAGCTCCTGGATAAGGGTTTCATTTGTCCTAGTGTGTCACCTTGAGGTGCACCGGTGTTGTTCGTGAAGAAGAAGGATGGGTCCATGCGTATGTGTATTAACTATCGGTAGTTGAATAGGGTTACGGTGAAGAACCGGTATCATTTTCCCCGCATTGATGATTTGTTTGACCAGCTTCAGGGAGCCAGAGTGTTTTACAAGATTGATTTGAGATCTGGGTATCATCAGTTGAGGATTCGGGATTCTGATATTTCGAAGACTACTTTCAAGACCAGATATGGTCATTATGAGTTCTTGGTTATGTCGTTTGGGCTGACCAATGCCCCAACTGCGTTCATGCAATTGATGAACAACGTGTTTCAGCTTTATCTTGATTCCTTCGTCATTGTGTTCATTGATGACATCTTGGTTTATTCTCGTAGCCAGGAAGAGCATCAACATTTGAGAGTTGTGTTGCAGAGGTTGAGGGAGGAGAAGCTTTATGCGAAATTCTCCAAGTGTGAGTTTTGGCTTGGTTCGGTAGCTTGCTTGGGGCACGTGGTGTACAGTGAGAGGATTCAGGTTGATCCAAAGAAGATAGAGGCGGTACAAAGTTGGCCCAGACCATCCTCAGCTACAGAGATTAGGAGTTTCCTTGGTTTGGCGGGATATCACCGTCGCTTTGTGGAGGGATTCTCTTCGATTGCTTCGCCTTTGACCAGATTGACCCAGAAGGATGCTCTATTCAGATGGTCTGATGAGTGTGAGGAGAGCTTTCATAAGCTCAAGTCAGCATTGACTACAACTCCAGTACTAGTTTTGCCTGCTGGTTCGAGTTCTTACACAGTTTATTATGATGCTTATAGAGTTGTCTTGGGAGCGGTATTGATACAGGACGGCAGGGTGATTGCCTACGCGTCCAGACAATTGAAGGTGCACGAGAAGAATTATCCAGTGCACGATCTTGAGTTAGCTGCCATTGTTCATGCTTTAAAGATTTGGCAGCATTATTTGTATGGAGTGCAGTGTGAGATTTTCACTGATCATCGTAGGTTGCAGTATCTGCTGAGGCAGAAGGACTTGAATTTACGTAGAGGAGGTGGTTAGAGCTTTTCAAGGATTATGACCTCACTATCTTATATCATCCGGGGAAGGCCAATGTAGTGGCCGATGCCTTGAGTCGCAGAGCAGAGAGTTTGGGGAGTTTAGCTTACCTTCCAGTAGCAGAGCGGCCATTAGCTCTTGATGTTCAGGCCTTAGCAGGTCAATTGGTGAGATTGGATCTATTAGAGCCCCTGCGGGTGTTGTCTTGTGTAGCCTCCACGTCTTCTCTTTACGATCAGATTAGATCACGCCAGTATGATGATCCATATTTGCTTCTTCTTCAGTACATGATCTGTCGCGGTGATGCTAGGGATGTGCTTATTGGTGATGATGGGGTCACGAGGATGCAAGGCCGGATTTGCATTCCCAATGTAGATGGGCTTCGAGATTTGATTATAGCAGAGGCTCGTAGTTCGCGGTATTCCATCCATCTGGGTGCCGCGAAGATGTATCAGGATTTGAGGCTGCATTATTGGTGGAGGAGAATGAAGAAGGATGTTGTGGAGTTTGTGGCTCGGTGTCTCAACTGTCAGCAGGTCAAATATGAGCACCAGAGACCTGGTGGATTGCTTCAGAGGTTTGATATTCCGGAGTGGAAGTGGGAGCGGATCACCATGGACTTCGTAGTTGGACTCCCACGGACTTCGAGGAGGTTTGATGCTATATGGGTTATTGTGGATCGGCTGACCAAGTCCGCGCACTTCATTCCTGTTGGTACTAC